>PVKU01005081.1:0-41003 GCA_004027475.1 Anoura caudifer
TGGAGGTTATCTGCAAAACCATTGCTATGCAAAACAACTCAATGGCCCTGCTCCATTTGTCCCTTCCCCCAACTCATACCTGTGGGGGAGGGGGTGAGGACATCTTATATGTCCCTCTAATATTTCCTGGACACTGTGAGTTCTGGGCCCCATTCCAACTCCCTTTTGGGGCCCCCCTCTTGGCTGCACCCTGTTACACAATCACAGTCCACAGTAAGCTCCTCAGCACTGCTTACACAGGATTCTTTATGATAATAATTATAGATGGAACACCCATCTCTGATCTCTACCCAAGCCATTCACTGGTAAAGGAAAGGAAAGATTTAGGGTTATGTTGAAAAAGGGGAACCCCCAGAATCATGAAAAATTTTTTATATTTAACTGGAATATATTTTAACCTTCAATTATTTTCTTTTCCTACCCTCACTATTCAAATCATCTTTCCAGAACATTCATTTACATTCCTAAAATATACACCAACAACATGTAAAAAAAAACTTTTAGGGTTTGTTTCTTTGTGTGAAGCAGGGTCTTAAGCATGTTATGCTCACCATTTATTGCCTCTTTTCCAGAGAGGGGCTATCACTATCTCTATGCCCAGATGAGAAGACTATGACTTAGAAAGGTTAAATAACCTGAGCACTATCATAGAATTGAACCCAGGAATTCTGATTTTAGAGTCTACAGTCTTAAGCATGAAGTTTCACTAACAAACATGCACATATATTCATATACTACACATGTAGTATATGAATATATGTGCATGTTTGTTAGTATAAACCACATGCAGGCTAAAGGTCAGTTGCACTTTGCCTCCTGTTTTTCAAGGAATACACTCATTATAAAAATACATAGACTTAAATTATGGGAAAAAATGTACACTCAAGTGTCCCAACTACAATCACCTAGTCAAAAGCATCAGGTTTGCAGAGATCCCTCTGTTATCAGAGTTTATCAGGATTGTCCTCTCCAGGGTGAGGAACACAGTCACATCCAAAGACCTAAGCTTACATCTATGCTACAGCAAACCTTATCATATTTCAAAACTAATTTTTAAACTATCTCTTCTATAAGGGGAATTACTAATTTGGATCCAGTTTACTACTAGAGAATGCATTAGCTCTGGTCCATGTATGCAAGAACTACTCAATAAACATTAACAGATAATTACCAAATTTATAGATAAATTACACACAGAATACACACATCTGAGTTTTGAAAATCATAAATTCAAAATAGGGTTTTAAACTATATACAAGAACAACAACAAATTTAACTCTGTGAAAGCTATTGCAAGCATAGGATACCAAATAACCAGAATCTTACTTGTTAATCAAATATGAATAGTGATGCAGTAATATTGGGCATTTTATTCTTTTCTTCAAAATTCACTCTCAATATAATATTCAGCTTTAAATATTAAAGCCATTTGAGCTTGAAGAAAAATGTTTGCACATAGTTCAAGAGAAATATAGAGTAATAATTTTGAATACATGAGAACTTTAGAAAAGAAACACATCTATGAAAGCATTTACACTGAGACCTAAACCGTCAATCAATATGCCACATATTATCAACTTGGGGGGAGAGCTGCCTTGCTTTAAGGGCTGACAAAGTGGCCTAAAATAGGGAAATAATGAAGTGTCAAGCTGAAAGGGATCTTAGAGGTCATTCAGTCCCACCTTCTAGGTGAGGACACTCACACATGGAGAGGAATAATTAGCACCTCAATGGCACACCACAAATTAGTGGCAGAGAAAAATAAAATCTCACAGGGGCTTACACATGAGAGGCAACACTGAATACAGGAGAACCTTAGAGGGTGTTACTGGATTTTAATAAATGCTGCATCTCACCTGGTAGTATACCTTTCAGACAAGGGTAAATGAAAATGCAGACAAGTCCTGACTTTCCATGGCACAGGCAGCTCAGAGATTCACAGAAATACTTCTTGTGTGAGTAAGCAAAGGCCTCAGCTGTCTCAAAGCCCTGCACGCTTTAATCTCCAGGCTGGCATCCTAGTGAACTCTCTCACAGTAGGAAGGTGCCGTAAAGGTAGTAAGTTTTAGAATTGTAAAAACTTCAGGTGATTCTAGTAGATAACCATTCAAACAGGCTGGGCTGTTAATTTTATACATTGGTGAATTAGGTTGTCATAGAGGAGGAGAGACTTGGGTATGTGGAACATATATAATTTTGATAATGAATAGTAAGTAGGTTTGACAAGGAGCTATCTTAGAAATACTGAGTACCTATGAGTAAAATAAAGACAAGGAATAAAGCAGTCATTTCTCTAGGAGGATGATAAATGGGCAGTGTAGGAGGAGGGTGGTGGGAAATTGTTCAACCCATATTTTTGAGGCACAATGCTTTAAATATGTATGTACTTTGTTTAAAAAATATAAATTCCTTTGAAGGAAACTATCATTTCACATCCTCTATGAAAATCCTAGAGAGAAACTGGTGAACTGGGATGCAGTAAGACAAGGTGAGCTAACTGCCCCTTGCTTAAATCTTATATGTATGTATATATTTATATTTGCATGCATATGTTTATTTTCACATATTTAATTAGTGTCAAAGGTAGTAGTAATAATGGAAAGGAGCCCTGGACTAAAAACCAAAGAACCTGAGTTCACATTTCAGATATTCATTTACCTAGCTTCTGGCCTTCATCAAGTCAACAGCTTTAGGATTTTTGAGGTAGGAAACAAAATATTGGAAATCACCCAGAGGAACCACCTCAGCTCATAGATGGGGAAGACTTGTTCAATAGCACAGGATCTAGATAGCTGGCTGAGATAGGACTCAATCAGCAACACTCTAAGCTCCTTCTAATACTGTAGGAGCAGGAAAGTTAAAAACAACCTTTCAAAAATTCCCTTGTTATAAAATTCTTCTCATGAGTAAGGTTTTACCAAACTCACAAAAGTAGCTAATGGGTAGCATGAGTGGGTTACTACAGAGGTGGAGTTTATCTGTCTCTGCTATAATTAACAATCTATAGGTTGCATTTAATGGAGGAAATGAATTGATGAAGATTTACCTACCTCTATTTTTTTCCAGTTCATGACGTTTAAAAGGTTATAACAAGCCATTTGAAATACATGATTAAGTCTGTATAGTATGAACAGAATTTTATCACAATTTCTTTAAATATATCATTTTTGTAAATTATGTTCATTCCATTTTGTGACCAAAGTTTTCCCCAAGGAATATCTCCAAGTTTTAAATATAAAGGGAAAACATATTAACATAGACAATTTTTATTAAGAATGATTTGAACAATATTTTTGAAAAATAACATATAATGAACATATTTTCTTAAATAAAATTTGGACTGCTTAGACACTTACATGTATTTATATTTTGAAGTGCCATAAAGATTTCTGAATATTTAGAAGAGAAAAAAAATCAAAGGGAGAGCCAGAGGAACTGGCTCTGCAGAGCAGCCACATCTTGTCTGGTAAACAGAAGGTGGATCATCGTCAATAGCAGCCAGAGGAAATCAAACCAAAGGTTGTTTATGTTTGCACCAAGAATCTTCAGTTTGTTGAAAGTTTGAATGTTACTTTGCCCCTTCTTTACTTAACCCTTCCCATTAACTATAACATGGACATTTTATTTATATTTTAATAAACATGGATTGCATTGGTTAATAAAATTACATAATTTTCAAGTGTATAATTCTTTTTTTTTTGTTTTATTTATTTATTTATTTTTAGAGAGAGGGGAAGGGAGGGAGAAAGAGAGGGAGAGAAACATCAATGAGTGGTTGTCACTTACATGCGCCCTACTGGGGACCTGGCCTGCAACCCAGTCATGTGCCCTGACTGGGAATCAAATCTGTGACCCTTTGGTTCACAGCTTGTGCTCAATCCACTGAGGTACACCAGCCAGGGCTCAAGTGTACAATTCTATAATATATCATGGTGTATATTGTGTTATGGGTTTACCACCCAAAGTCAAATCTCCATCACCACATATTATTTGACCATCTTTACCCTTTACTACCTCTGCCCCACCCCTCTTCCTCTATGGTAACCACCAAACTGCTGTCTGGCTATGAGTTTTTTGTTTGTTTGTCTGTCTGTTTGTGCATTTGTTTTTTTCAGTTTTATATCCCACATACGATTGAAATCATACAGTTATTGATTTTTTCTTTCTGACTTATTCACTTAGCATAATATTCTCCAAATCCATCCATATTGTTGCAAATAGTGTCATTTCACTTTTTCTTACAGCAGAGTGGTATTCTACTACATATATGTACCATGTCTTGTTTATCCGATTATCTATGAATAGAAACTTTGGTTCTTCCCTTGTCTTTTTTTTTCTCACCTGAGGACATTTTTTGTATTGCTTTTAGAAAGACAAACATTAATGCAAGATAGAAATATCAATTGGTTGTCTTCTTGTACGTGCCCCAGCAGGAGATCAAACCCACAACCTGGGTATATGCCCTGACTGGGAATCAAACCCACTACTTTTCAGTCTATGGGATGAGCTACAACCAACTGAGCCACATCAGCCAAGGCTGTTTCCTTCTCTTGTGCTCTGTGAATAATGTTACAATTAACATAGGGGTACATATATTTTTATGAATAAATATTTTTAAATTTTTCATGTAGATACCCCAAAAAGAAGTTGCTGGGTCATATGGTAATTTTATCCTTACTTTTTTGAGATACCTCTTTACTGTTTTCTATAGTGGCTCTACCAGTTTATATTCTGACCAGCAGTGAATGGGAAAAGGGTTCCTTTTTCTCCACAGCCTCTCCAATACTTATTGTTACTTGTCTTATCAATGATAGGCAGTCTAACAGGTGTGAGAGGCATCTCATTGTAGTTTTGATTTGCAATTCCCTAATAGCTAGTGAAGTCAAGCATTTTTTCATATATCTGTTGGTCATTTGTGTGTTCTCTAGGGAGACATATCTATCAGGTCCTCTGCCCATTTTTTAATTAAACTTGTTTGTTTTTGAGTTGTTGAATTGTATGAATTCTTAAATATATTTTGGTTATTAACCCCTTGTCAAAAAGGTTATTTGAAAATATCTTCTCCCATTTGTTTGGTTGCCATTTTGTATAATTGACAATTTATTTTGCTGTTCAGAAAGCTTTTGCTATGCCTACCCTTGTCTTTGAGGTCAAATTCATAAAATCCTTTCTAAGAGCAAGTTCCATAAGTTTAGTACCTATATTTTCTTCTATGTAATTTATTGTTTTAGGTCTTATATTTAAGTCTTTGATCCATTATGAGTTAATTCCAGTGTAGGGTGGCAGATAACAGGGCATAAGGAAAGATACGGAAACAGAAGTCATCCAAATTAGAATTGAATAAGTAACATTATCACATTTTGCAGACGACATGATTCCTTATATAGAAAACCCTGAAGATTCTAGCAAAACCTATTAGAAACAATAAACAAATGCAGTAAAGGTGCAGGATACAAATCAATATATAAAAATCCATTTTATTCCTATACACTAACAATGAAATTTCAGGAAAAAAAATCTTTAGAAACTATGCATTTTGCAATTGCAACCAAAAGAATAAAATACCTAGGAATGAATTTAACAAAGCATGTGAAGGACCTATACATTGAAAAAATATAAGACATTATTAAAACAAATTGAAAAAGACAAAAAGAAGTGGAAAAATATTTTGTGTTCATGGATTGGAAGAATCAACATAGTTAGAATGGCCATATTACCCAAAGCAATATACAGATTTATTGCAATCACCATCCAAATCCCAATGGAATTTTTAAAAGCAATAGAACACAAAATCATCAGATTTTTATGGAACCACAGAAGACCCAGAATAGTCAAAGAAATCCTGAGACAAAAGAACAAAACCAGAGATATCACACTACTTAACTTCAACTTATACCACAAAGCAACTCTAATCAAAACATCATGGTATAGGCAGAAAACCAAACACAGAGACCAACGGAACAGAATAGAGAGCCCAGAAATAAACCCACATGTATATATACAAATAATCTTTGACAAAGGAGCCAAAAACATACAAGGCAGAAAATAAAGGCCTCTTCAATAAATGGAGGTGGGAAAATCTAAAACACACATGCACGCACACGCACACACACAAAAAGAATCAAACTATTATGACATTTTAAATAAGATATTCAGCTCAAGAACCTCCATCAATTTATTAGACATAGACAGTATTTATGGGTAACAAAGAGTAACCAACACACACATAAAATATACTATGGTCAGGTATATTTTAGCTGTGCTTGAATAAATGTTCTCATTCCAAAATTAAGACCTATACTAATGTCAGTTACTGCAAAGAGGATAATGAAATGGACAAGAGCCATATCCCATGAAGCATCCAAAGAAAATCTTTCAAATTCACATTGCCTTTTATGTTAATGGATGTGCTAAAAGGATTTGCATTCATGTATTCACAAATCATATTGTTTTAATACTTCAAAGATAATGGATTGCATTCACCCCTTATTATGTTTGATTCTAACAGATTTTCAAAAAGGAACTTTGGCTGGACACAACTTAGATAAATGCTATTAAACATATGATTGTAAAGAGATATGTATGTAGTGTTTAGAATATGCCTGGCACATATTTAAATTGCTCCATTAAAGACTACTAATGTTATGACTAAAAATAAATCTACAGTAAAGTGGTATTGATGACAGAAACATATTTTAATATCCTACAAGTAAATTAGTGCTATTTAAAAGGATTTTACAGATTTTATATAATATATAAACCTACCACAATAATACGAACCCCTTCAAAACAAAGATCTTGGTTTGTACACATAGTACAGTATCAACGCAATAAACATTTATAAAATCCATTAAGAAATTAATGAGTAAAGTTCACTTCGCCAAGTGAACTTTTAGAGTTCTTAAAACACATTTAGCAGTCAATAAGTGATGAAAGGTGCTTAGACTAGTCACAACAGCAAGTTCTTCCCTGAAAATTAAAATAGATTAAGATACCCCATATCTTGTTGAAAAAATATTCTGTTTATAGTGATGGCTTAGCTATTATAGCAGTGCATGGTTTCAAATTCTTTAACCTGAAGAAGACTAAAACTTTCCTCAAGCATGCCTGTAGATTCCCATTCCCTTGCATTACTCCTTTGTGCAATTTGCTGGCATAATACTCAAGTGTGGAAGAAAAAAGCCAAACACATTACTTAGATAATTAATTAACCCATACTACTTTATCTTTTTCAGCCCACTGTAATTACTCTCACTTATTCATTCATTTATTCGAGAAGTATTAGAGTCCCTATTATACACCATACACATATTCAAGAGTTGATATTCAAGAGTAAGCTGGACAGATATGACCCTTACCTTCTCCCAACTTAGTTAAGCATGGAAGTTCAATGAGAATGAGGATGTAAAATAAGAAAGTCAGAGAAAGACAAATATCATATGATTTTACTTGTATGTGGAATCTAAAGAACAAAATAAACAAATAAAATTGAAAGAAACACTAGACACAGAGAGCAGACTTGTGGTTGCCAGAGGAGAGGGGTTTGGGGGACTGGGACAAAGAAGTGAAGGGATTAGGAAGTCAAATTGGTAGTTACAAAATGTGAAGCATAGCAAATATAGTCAATAATATTGTGATAACTCTGTATGGTGCCAGTTGGGTATTCGAAACATCAAAAGAACTTGAAATGTAAAGTATATGATGATGGTCTAACCACTAAGCTGTACACTTGAAACCAATACAAAGAAGTATTGAAAATTCACTGTAATTGAAAAAATAAAAATTCAGTGTTAGGAAAAAAAGAAACAAACAAAAAAGAGAATGAGGATGTTCACAAGAGGCTGAAGAATTAGGGTGGAATAAAAGGAAACAGAAGCAATGCTTATTGTACACATCCTATGTCACAAGCACAGCACTCAGCATTTCTTCTCAGAGTTCCTCCTCTCAGGAAATGATCCCTCTTGTCACCCAGATACTCAAATCAATCATTATGGCCTCATCCCTCATTCTTCTCTGTCACTCACACCCTACAACATCAACCATCAGAAAATTTTGTCAGCTCTTCTTTGAAAATATGTTTTGTACTAACAACAACCAGCTTTTCCCACCTCCTCCACTTCCACTCAGTCCACTGTCACATGTGGCTAATACAACGGTTCCTTCTACTCTCTCTCATGCACCTACAATTTATTCTTCATAGAGTGATTGAAACAGAAACAATATCACTCCCTTTTTCCAATACTTCATGGGTGCCTTCTTGAATTTAAAATAAAATTTAAAGTTCGTGTTGCGGCCTATCAAATTCTATGCAATCTGGCCCCCAGTGACCACACCCACCCACCTCTCAGACTCCACACTTCTCAGTGTGTGTTCAGTCATCCTGGTCTCCATGCTCTCCCACAAGCATTCTCGCTCCAATGTCGTATTCTCAGAAGACCTAACAGGATCGTCTTTCCTCAAATATGAGCAACCTTTATCCATTCTCTGTGTCTTCATCCTGCTTTAATTTCCTTCATTGTACTTGCCATTTTATGATGTAATACTATGTTATGTAATACCCCTATTGATTCTTTGCTACAGCACCTTCCTCACCACATGGAAATATCCAAAAGAGCAGGGTTTAGTCTTTGCATGGCTCCACATCCCCAACAGTACTCAGCATATTAGCAAGACCTAAGAAAAAACTTTTTGAAAGAATGAATTCTCTTCATTCTCTGAAGTTGCTAATATTGTTACGATTTTATAGATAAAAACAGTAAGTAGCAAAGAGATGATGCAGCCATTTTCGAAAAGTGATAAATGATCCAGGAAACTGGCCTTACAGTTGAGGAGTAGAAACCTAGTATAGGATTGAAACAATGAGGAAAGAAATTAATGTTTTTGTTTGTTTTTTAATTTACTAATTTCTTTAATTTTAATGCTACAAATAAATGCTTTGAAAAAAATACCTTAATTCTATTATCTCAAGTTGCTGTGTTAATTTCAAGTAAAAAATTAAAGCCTTTTTATTTTTTATTTACAAAAGATGAGAAATGATCAAAAAACATATAATAGCCACTACTTAATTATTCCTCCAATACCTTATTTCCCTATCAGATACAGGTCTAGCTATTGATACAAGTTAGACCAAGCACAAATTATAATTAAAAATAGAACATAAAGAAATAGAGTTGGAACTGCCAAGATGCAAGAGCTTACAGCCAAAAGAACATAGGGAAGTGGGATGATAGCTAAAGAGGATTATAGTGTCTTTCCAGATTTAGTGGATCATTAGGTTTTGTGTTTTGTTTTAGCATATCTTCAGGGTTGAATGAATGCTTTATGTACTAAATAAAGTAAAGCTCAAATCAAGTTTACTGCTTCCATATGGTTTCAACCACAAATGCACAACAGTAGATTTATTGGGAAGAAAAAGAAAAAGGTAAGTTGTTTTCCTAGAAAAGGAAATTGTGTTGCTAGAACCTTAATGAGCAGAAGTTCAAATGCAAGCCAGAGCAAATAATATTCTTCATCATCATCATCATCATCAAACTTAAAACATCATTTTGTTGGTGACTTTTCAAAACAGCAATTTGATAAAAAAGCATCTGCAAGTCTTTTATCTGCAAACTTAATTTTATTATTGCATTATTTCATTATTGTACTTGAAGTAGAAAAATAAAAAAAAACAGATCCACGCATTTATTAAAATTGTAATTAATGAATCACTTAGGCTTTGATCTCCTACACCAGTTTTAGGGAGCTCCCCTAAGGGGAGATCAATTAGGCATAGTTTCTTTTCTTCTTTTCAAATAATACTCTCAGACAGAACACTTAAACTTCATTTGATCAAAATTTAGGCATAACAAACATAAAAAACAAACTCTTCCTTATTCATCCCATTGTTTAATATAGGCAACAGTATTATTTCATTCTTGATAAAAATATATAATTTTGTATTTAATTCCATTTCCTAAATGTTGTCTGACCCAATAAACTAAAAAAACTTCCCTGACACAATCAGAGGCACTATTAAAGCACAGTGTTTCTAGGAAAGGGTTCTTTTCATCAACTGACATGCCTTCCTACGGAACTAGAATCTTACCGCATGTTGTGAGGGTTTTGAATTATATTTGCTGTAGTACAGCATTGCTTTTGTATTCCAAAATACAAAGTAAAAGATTCCTATAATTAATCCTTTTGAGATTCATTTGTAAGGAGAGCCAGGGCCATTTGTCAAAAATGGCTCTCCCTATGGAAAAACACAATCATTTTACAGTACATATGAAGAGCTTAGGTATGAATTTAAAAATCACATCTATTTACCTAGTAAGAAAATTTCCCAATCAGGCCAGAGAGGGGTTAAGAACTTTTTATTAATGTAACCAAAAGAGCATAAGGAGACACATCAACAGAAATATTACATCTATGTACAACAAGATGAAATACAATTTTTGAAGTATTATTTTCTTTGTTTCCTAAAAATAGAATGACAGAAATTATGCATGGCCTGTGTTCTTGTTCTGGCTATGAAACTAAGTATGTGCCTTGGAGAATTCTCTGACTTCTCTTTGCCTAAATTTGTTCAACTCTACAAAAAGAATAGTTCTAATAGATATATTCTTTGTAGCCTTTTATAACTGCAAAATTCTATAGATTCTGTAACTTGCATTTTTCAAAGACATTTTTATTTCTTAGTAAATTCTTCTTGATTTTATGACTAATAGAATTCAAACATTAATATACAGACTCTTCCAGCTGAAAAAAACTGGTGAATTTGATGATCTTTAAAAAGGAAGAGAAGTGATTTTACTGATAACTCTCGGGGGGGGGTGGGTATCCTGAAGTTCTACTCATTTGAGCTTCCACTGTTACATGAAGCCCTCATAAGGTAAAATGACATGCAAGTATAGAAAATCTTGAAGAAACTATAAGGAGCTATGGATTCCTAAATAACTGTGATTTAACAAAGTGAAATTATTATCTTTATTTAACTGGTCAGCAAGTATACATCACTAAAGGAATGTGAGATCTACATTTGTGTAATTTACATTATTGAACCTGTATTTATTAAAACCTAAAGGATATGTAAACTGAGAGCATTGTTTCAGGTCATTTTAATGTTCAATGATAATTACTAAATATTTCAAATGAGAAGTAAAATGATTAGAGATTAATTATGGTAGCTACCAAAAATTTTCTTGAAACTCCCCTTGTAAAAATTAATATCACATTTAATCACCAAATCATCCTATTTAAAAATTGATTTATTAGTTATAGTCTACCTCTACAAAGGATTTTGGACAATTATACAATACATGGAAGAAATTCTAATTGAAAAAAGACAAACTGTGTAAAATATAATCAAATAAACTTAGACACATTGCAGTTAAGTGGTTTATTTACTTCTGAGCTTCCCCTGTATATGGGGCAATAGGAATATATCTCTTCTGTCAGAGAGAAGAAAAAACAGGAGGGAGGGAGGGAAGTTAAGTAATTGTCTTTCTGTTAGCAAACCAGAAGTGAGTTACAGAAGAGAAACACCATTACTTTGAAGGTTCAGCTTGTAAATGTGGTGGCTGTTACTCATTTCTCTTTGCTTACCATTTCAACCATCATCTCCAAATTCACATGGGCTCTCTTATCACAGACCAGCTAGAAACCAATTTTAGTAATCTCTTTCCTCCCAGGATGCCTTCACCCTTTATCCCGAGTAAACCCTCATTTCCTGGTTTTTAAAGAAAACTTGAAAGAAACTCATTTATCAAGGTTTCTGGAGTTGGAACAAGGAAGCCCTAGCTCTGGGGGTGGTAACTCTCCCATGGACAGTAAACAGCTATCAGGCAAACTGCTGCTCCTGCATCTGCCATGAACAAAATCTCTGACAGGTAAAAAATGCTAGCATACATAAACAGATTCTGGGTTGGGGGGGAGGGAAACAAGAACATATGCAGAGCCTAAAAGAACACAGTAGCCGCTAAATAAATATTTGCTTATAATACTTGATATTTCTGTCATCACTTGTTCTTCACTCCCTTCTCTTCTCCCATTTGACAGTATTTTGTATTTTGTGTATGTGTGTCATGGATCTATTAATATTTTATTACAAAGCAAAATATATATATCTTAAAACTTATACTTTTCAAAATTCAGTTTCATGATGTAACTTTATAAAGTATATGGAATCATATACTTTATGTTTAACATTTAACAAAGTTTGACAAAAACATTTGTTAAAATAGGGGGATAGGGAGCACACCACTTTCCTGTTATCTATTTCCTTGTCTATTAGTTTTGATTTTTTAATATATTTTATTGATTTCATTACTACAGTTGTCCCATTCCCCCCTGTTTTAATCACCTCCACCTGACATACCCCACCAACCAGCATTCCCCACCCTTAGTTCATGTCCATGGGTCATATATATAAGTTCTCTGAATTCCACATTTCCTATACTATTCTTAACCTCCCCCTGTCTATTTTGTATCTACCATTTATGCTTCTTATTCTCTGTACATTTTCCTCCATTCTACCTCCTCCCTCTCCCTGCTGATATCCTTCCATGTGATCTCAATTTCTGTGATTCTGTTTCTGTTCTAGATGTTTGCTTAGTTTGTTTGTTTTTGTTTTTGTTATTTTTAGGTTCAGTCATTGATAGTTTTGAGTTTGTTGTCATTTTACTGTTCATAGTTTTGATTATCTTCTTTTTCTTAGATAAATCCCTTTAACATGTCATAAAATAAGGGCTTGGTGATGATGAATTCCTTTAACTTGACCTTATCTGGGAAGCACTTTATCTGCCCCTCATTCTAGATGATAGCTTTGCTGGATAGAGCAATCTTGAATGTAGGTCCTTGCCTTTCATGCTTTCAAATACTTCTTTCCAACCCCTTCTTGCCTGCAAGGTTTCTTTTGAGAAATCAACTGACAGTCTGATGGGAACTCCTTTGTAGGTAACTGTCTTCTTTTCTCTTGCTGCTTTTAAGATTCTCTCCTTATCTTTCATCTTGGCTAATGTAATTATGATGTGCCTTGGTGTGTTCCTTCTTGTGTCCAGCTTCTTTTGGGATTCTCTGAGCTCCCTGGACTTCCTGGAAGTCTATTTCCATTGCCAGATTGGGGAAGTTCTCCTTTATTATTTGTTCAAATAACTTTCCCACTTGCTGCGCTTCCTCTTCTCCTTCTGGGACCTCTACGATTTGGATGTTGGAATATTTAAAGTTGTCCTACATGTTCCTAAGCCTCTCCTCACTTTTTTTTTTTTTTTTTTAATTTTTGTTTCTTTACTCTGATCTGGTTGACTGTTTATTTCTTCCTTCTGCTCCAAACCATTGATTTGAGTCCTGGTTTCCTTCCCTTTACTGTTGGTTTCCTCCATATTTTTCTTTATTTCACTTTGAATAGCCTTTGCTTTTTCCTCTACTTTGTGACCATACTCATCCATTTCTGTGAACATTCTGATTGCCAGTGTTTTGAACTCTGCATCTGATAGGTTGGTTATCTCTTCATCACTTAGTTCTATTTCTGGAACTTTGATCTATTCTTTCATTTGGGCTACTTTTTTTGTTTGTCTTGGTGTGCCTATTACATAGTAAGGGGCAGAGCCGTAGGTATTCACCAAGGCAGGGCAACCCACAAAGCAGCCATTATGGCACTGTATGTGGGGGAGGGGTCTGAGAGGGAACAGTGCTGCTTGTTTCATTCTCTGCTGGCTTTGAGTCACTTCCCCCAGTACCCACCAGCAAACTGGACCCTGCTGGTGCTGATTCCTGGGTGGGTAGGCTTGTTTACATTCTAGGACCCTGTGGGTCTCTCCAAAGAACTCTCCTGTGCAGCTAGGAGTTTCTCCCACTGCCACATTCCCACAGGTTTTAACAGCCAGAGGTTTTGAGGTTTTATTTTCCCATGATGGAACCCTGGGTTGTATGTTCTGTTTTGTTCCCCAGTTGTTCCTCCAGGTTTACCTGCGTGCAAGTGTGAGACCACCAGTTCCACCAGCTGCCACCTTGTCATGAGTCCTCTCTGCCTGGGCTGCCTGTCTCCACCCCTCCAACCAGTCTGAATGAATGTTTCTTCTTTAACTCCTTGGTGGTTGGACTTCCACACAGTTTGATTTTCTGGAAGTTCCACTTATTTTTTGTTTTTAAATTTGTTGTTGTCCCTCTTTTATTGTGTGTGGAGGCAAAGTATATCTACCTACACCCCCATCTTGGCTAGAAGTTAATAAGTGGAATCTCAGTAACTGGGAGACTCTCTTCTTCACCCATTTAAAGGAATACTTTTCTTATGCCAAGACAACTGGAAGTTTAGAGTACAATGGAAAACAAAACGCTTGATAAGCATAAAAACAAATCAAAGAAAGAGGCAAAGTCCTGATGGATATTAATTTTAGACAATGGTGAACTTAATGAATAAATCTTTCCCCCACAAAACAGAACATGTTGAACTGCTATTACAATATTCATGTTTGCCTATATTTATCTGTTTATATAAAGTAGTCAAAATTTTATTGTGATATTTTCATTTCTACCACTCCTAGTTTTCTTTGATTAAGCTGTTAACTGGGTCCATATTCTACACCTTCTTCTGGATTTCACTCTGGTAAATCTTCCTTTCATTTTTCATCCTCTCCTTCCTACTTAACACTTAGTTTGTCCTTATTCTAATCACTAAGTTCTATGCTTCTCTTTATTTCCCAAGAAAAATTTACATATTTAGTTGGGTTTCTACATACAGTGAAAACTAAAAATCATCAAAAATGTATAAATCCGTTGGCAGTCATAGACCTTTCTTAGGAGAACTATGACTTTTGTGTAAATTGGGTCCACAGTTATATATTTCCAATTTTATTGTCCATTCAAATCAACAATTATATCCACAGTGGTCTGTCTAAAATTATACAGTTGATCGCTGTTAACAGGGTTAAGGACTCTAACCACTGACATAATAAAAAATTATCCCACTTTAAGCCTATCTAGTGTGGCTCAGTGACTGAACACTGACCTGTGAACCAAAGGGTCACTGTTCACACGCCTGGGTTGTAGGCCAGGCCCCCAGTGGGGGGCACATGAGGGGCAATCACACATTGATGTTTCTATCCCTCTCTTTCTCCTTCTCTTCCCCTCTGTCTAAAAATAAATAAATAAAATCTTTTTTTAAAATGACCCCTTCAAAGTATTGGTTAAAAATGCATTTTCATAGTTTGTACTTTTATATGAATGTTCATTTCTTAAACTGGATAAATTTTGAGATATCATAAAACATTTTATATTTAGCTAAAATGTGGACAAATCCAGAATGATCATCTATAGAGGATAGGAAAGAATCATCTAGCATATTTCTTTTTTTCCAATAATTGTCATCTTAATACTATGCTGTTTAAGTGTTTTATGAAAAATAAGCCAAATATAGAAAAAAATCACAAGGTGATAGAACCCTAAGGGAGAATGAAACAATGGAAAGAAAAATTACTTTTTCACAGAGTAGAAGAAAAAGACATAAAATGAGAAATGGTCAGATAAAAAATAATAATAGTATAAAACAAGAGACCATCTATGTATTGCTCTGGCCATAAAGTTCATTTGTTTTTGTTTTTGTTTTTTACATAAAATGACTCTAATAGTGCTTTAACATCATTCAAAACAATTTTTTAGATTGTATTGTGATTGTTGTCATATCAGTGTGCATTTAAAAAAAATAAAATTGGTGAGTTTTTGTGTAGCCATTTTAATATTGAAGACGGGAGAAAATAAGTGACATTTTAGGCTTTGTTATTTCAAAAAAAGATAAAAATGCAACTGAAATGAAAAAGAAAGAAGATTTGTGTAGTGTGTGGAGAAGGTGCTGTGACTGATAGAATATGTCAAAAGTGGTTTGTGAATTTCATCCTGAAGATTTCTCACTGGACAATGTTCCATGGTTGGGTAGACCAGCTGAAGTTGACAGTGATCAAATCAAGACATTAACTGAGAATGATCAATATTATACCATGTGGGAGATAGCTCACATACTCAAAATATCCAAATCAATAAAGTTACTAGTGAAAATGAAAAGAGTGTATTTTATTTTATGGAAAAAGCTAAACAGACTTTTTGGCCAACACATTATATTAGGGTTTGCCTACAATCTTCCTGAAAAGTCTTTGGAAACTATATTTAGATGTTTCTTACTTGTCATTACTAGTGATATATCATTCAGTTTGAAAATTCATTCACCTCTACATAAAAGAGATGAAGTATAAAAAAAATACAGCCCTGGATGGTCTGGCTCAGTGGTTGATTGCTGGGCTGTGAACCAAATGGTCACTGGTTCAATTACCAGTCAGGGCACCTGCCTCGGTTGCAGGTAAGGCCTCCAGTGGGTCAAGAGGCAACCACACATTGATGTTTCTCTCCTGCTCTCTCTTCTTCCCTTCCCCCTCTCTAAAAATAAATAAATAAACTCTTTAACATAAAAATACAAAAGTTAAATTTAATAAAAGCAAATGTGACTCTCCTAACCAAAGAAATACTCTCAAAGGTTGAGAGTAGCTCAAATACTGTTATGTTCTCTAAACAGAGAAGGTTGACTCTTGATTGTCTGTATGGATGACTCCATAGGACCTACAAGTGGTGTCAGTGGAGACCCAGGTCAAGCCTGACATGCAGAGGAAAGTAAAGCCTACATACAAAACCTCTTCTTGCTTCTTAGATTCTCCAGGACTTAGTTTTCTTAAGTGAAAGATAAAGATAATTAAATAAATATCATTTGTTACAGTGAAAATTTAATAACAGATAAAATGCATAATACCAGTATATTGTAGAAAATTAGTAAATATCAATCACTTCCTCCTCTTGAACATTACTACTCAGAACATTTTAAAATATATTATTAATTTTACTTTACAAAATACATTTTTTAATTGTGTAGTAAAGATGCTCAGTAAATGCTAAAAGCTATAAAAATAATGGTAATTTCCCCAACCTTAGCTCTTTTTTATCAATGGTGATGACCACAAAACATTTTTTAAAAACTTATACCCAAGATACGTCTGTCTGTCAAACGATTGCCTTTATATTATGATTATTTGCTAGGGTAAGCCACATCACTGTTTTTATTTTAGCTTGTTATTTTTAAAACAGGAAAAATTAGAGATATACAGTTGAGGAAAATTATAGCCAATAACATAGCTAATTTATGGAAAAGCAAAAAAATACAACTCATTAATTAATTATTCTACTGAATATCTTTAGCTCTCATAAAAATGATGACTTGGTAAATAACTGGTTAGTCTGAATCCATTCTTGTCACTTAGTTCCAATCTTGCCCTGAGTAATTTCAAGGAGCTTACCCATAAAAGTAAGATCTGCATTAGAAATTATGACCAATGGCAAGATCTAAGCCTTTCCTTTCAAGGTTTTTAGCATTTTCTACAGAAAATGTGCAAGCACCACCTGAGTTTCATATGTAGTTAGCCCACACCAGCTAAATTTTTGAGAAAAAGGTAAAAAGAGCCATTTTTGGGTTAGATATGCAAAACTTTGGAAACTGCAAAATGAGCATGCAAATCAATTTATATGCATGGGTGAATGAATATAGATGAGCTATTTTCAAAGTATATGCATCCCAGTGTAGCATAAGATATCTGTACAAAAGGAGTGAAAAGAAGGTGAATTGCTGAGCTTAGTCATCCATTTGCAATTTTCAATGGAAAATTGCATTGTCAGTTTCCATTATGCCTGCACAAATTTAGACAAATTAAAGAATCAACTAAGTAATTATTGATAACATACATGTGTATGAAGCAAAGCAGGAAAGCCCTGTCGGTCACGTGGAACTTCTCAGATATTTCTGGGATTCCCATTAGGGAGAGGAGACATTGCTGGAATGACAGAACACCTGACTGTGAACCCAACCTGCGACGCCGCACTGGCCTGTTCAGCCGTTATCTAACTGGGGAGTGGCGATGAGTGAGAACGAGGGATATGCCGAAAATGGAACACTGGCAGAAATCACTCCACTGAGGAGAAATATTGTATCTACTTCTAGACCTGTACCTAACTAATTAGGATCTCTTTGTTAATTACAAATATATATATATATATATATATATATATATATATATATATATATATATATATCATTCAACCTGACAAATGGGTTCAAATATATATATAATCCTTCGGATTCTACAGGATTTAAATTGTATCATTCTCTCTTTTAAGAATCTTTCAAAATACATCTCATAGAGTTTGTGCCATATTCTCTGAAAAGATGAACATTTTGGGTTTTGTTTCTGTATCAGAATGGTCAACCTAAAGTAACACAAATCCTTGGAAAGTCATATAATGAGTCTGATCTCCTGAAATGGACTATTAGTTTAACATTACAACATCTCATTGAAAATCTCTTAACATGGAGAGTCACCTACTGTCTTTGTTAACCTGGTTTTGTACTCACAAATACATTCATCTTGCAACATTTTGAATAGATTCATCTTTACTTTTTCCATGAAAACAGTAAAATACCTGATATTTACCCTTTTTTATGTAAGTGAGTATATATACTATACTATTTTTGTGTGTATATGTGTGTATATATTTTATATTTGATTATGTTCTGGAAATAATATACAGTCAAACCTTCCTTCTTGAAAAATTTGGTTCTTGACCAAGTTTTTCAAGGAAAAATGTCTCAGTTGTTGAACAAAATTTTGGGTCTTGATTCTCTACTTGAAATCCTTTCACACTGACACCTGTATGATCAGTCATGTGTCTTTCAGGTAATACACAAAGGAGATTCGATTTTCAAATAAATTGCTTCTCAAATGGCTTTCCAGAATGAATTAAGTTTGAGAACTGAGGTTCCACTGTATTCTTAACATATCGTGTGTGTGTATACATTGTTAAGTTGTGAGGCACTGCATATGGGTATTATATGATTTATTTAGCCAATTTCATGTTAATTAATATTAGAGTTCATTTCATTTACTTATTTTCATCATAACAAATAATATATAGTGTGTATTAGTGATAATATATATTTAAGAGATTTGTTCAAGTATTTCTGCAAAAAAAGAAAAATTCCTAGAAAGGGAAGTACTGTGTTAAAAAATCCATTTAAAATTAATTTAAAATACCATTTAAAATACCATTAAAAATAAATACTCTTAAATTAGTCCTAAAAGCAATTGTAGTAAATGTAACTTACACTCCAACCAAAGATGTGCAAGAGCACACTAGGTCTGTTGAGAAAGTATCCAAGTGTCGAGAAAATGTTGTGAAATTGATATGCAAAATAAAGACACTTAAAGAAGAAGATACAAGATACAAGGAACATTTACACAGGACAATGATGCCTCAGTCCCTTTCAAAGTAGGCACGTTGGGACCTCACATAGTTCTCCCAGCATCTCTTCCGCCATTCAAAACTCTCTGCAAACTTCTTTATTGGAATCGCCATCAGCTGCTCCGTCATATTTTCCTTATCTCATTGACAGACTGATATCTCTTCCCTTTCAAAGGTGGTTTTAGTGTTGAGAAAAGAGAGGAGTTTCAGGGTGCCAGATCTGGGCTGTTGGGCTGAGCCACCTAGGTGATTTGATGTTTTAGCCAAAAGCTCCCCATAAGTAATGCATGAGTGGATTCACTGTTGTGATGAAGCTGCCAATCTCCAGTTGAAAATAGTTGTGGCAATTTTCATCATACAGCATCTCTCAACTGACAGAGAACATTGAGGTAATATTCCTTATTAATTGTTTGGCCTGGAGGGACATACTCATGATGGACAACACTTTCCCAATCAAAAAACACTGTTAACATGGTCTTGATCTTGCTGCGACTTTGCCACACCTTCTTTGGGCATGGGGAGCCAGGCAACATCCAATGGGAAGACTGGGCCTTCATTTCCAGATGATAGCCATAGACCCACCATTCATCTCTGGTTATGGCCTACTTGAGGATATCTGGTTCACTGGTAGTGGTGTGAATCAAATCATTAGCAACTGCAGCATGGTATTGCTTTTGCTCTGGTGGCAGAGGGCATGGAATGAATTTTGCCATGACATGTTTCATGCCAATATCGTGCATCAAAATCTTGGACACAGTAGTTTTTGGGATCCCCAGATCAGCTTCTAGTTCTTGCACTGTGAGTCATCAATCTTTGCTGACTGCAGCCAGTACACATTCAACATTCTCAGGTGTTCTGCTTGTTGCAGACTTTCCAAAACATGCATCACTTTCAACAGATTATCAACCACCTTTGAAGCATTTGTGCTACACTTTTATTTGTGCTGTACTCATTGCATCATCACTTAAAGCCTTCTGAATCATCTGGATAGTTTCCACAGAGAAATGTTCAAGCTTAACGCAAAATTTGATGCAGATTCATTGCTCTACTCGCTTAGTTGTTTTGAATGTGATGGCCACACAGTACACATGCTCCTTCAACAGTGTCTACTGCCCCCACTGACTAGTGCAGTGAAGTCATCCTTTTTCACCTATACACATTCCAATCTACTCTCCTTGGCCGCCAGGTTACATTGATGTTGTTTGTGCAAATTGTTTTTGTTATATTGACACTGTCCGGACTTTTTCCGGACAGACTTCCTAAGACTGCTTATATTGCCATATCTCTAACAGCATTGTGTATGATGGCAATCGTTCATCTTCTCAACCAGCTAGGCAAGAAATAATACCTCATTTTAGTTTATATTTCTTCATTTATTATTGAGAGGAAGCTTCCTTTCTTATACTTATTGGCTATTTGTATTTATTTTTTAAATAATTATTTTCTTTGACCATTGTTCTTAATAGTCTTCTCTTAATATCTTGAACTTAAATTTACTAATATTTATTGAATGACTATAGGCCAGTCTGCTAGCTCTTACATATATAAAAGGGGAATAAATAGAAGAATAAATAGAAGTATAAATTATCTCCTGGGGACTTAGAATCATGTAAAGAAATAAGATGGAACATTAAGTAAATATAATAAAATGTGCTGAGACTGGCTGATGTGCCTCAGTGGATTGAGTGCTGGCCTATGAGCCAAAGGGTCACTGATTCAATTCTCAGTCAGGGCACATGCCAGGATTGTGGGCCAGGTCCCCAGTAGGGGGCACGTGAGAGGCAACCATACACTGATGTTTCCCTCCTCTCTTTTTCCCTCCCTTCCCTTCTCTCTAAAAATTTTTTAAAAAGGCAAATTTAAAAGAAAGCCAAAATAAAAACAGTAAAATAAAATATGCTGAGTGCAATAAGTTCACAAACAAAGGTATTTACACAAAGCCATCATTGGCTCAAGGCAGACTAGAGGAAGATGTCAGGGAGGATTTCACAGAGAAGATCTTTTAGATCAAGATCTTTTAGAAGATCTTATGGATCATAAATAATGGGTGGAATTTTACTCAGTAGAGACTGGACAGAAGTCTTCTGGCATTGGAAAAATACCATTAAAAAGGGTCCTTAAACATGTAAATGAAATGATTATTCATAATACAAATAATGATTGTCTTAAATCACAAGGTTCCTGCTGGTGCAGTGGTAAGAAGCAAAAACTGTGAAGATCCAGGGACAGATTCAGAACAGTGTTTGAGTGCATTCTTGAACCTTAAGCCAAAGGAGAAATATTACCTTTTTTAAAGGATCACTCCAGTAGCAGAGAGAAATGGCTTTAAGTGGCAGAATGAGGAGTACTACCCTGGAGTAAGAAAAGTGGTAAAGGGATTATAAAAACAATCTTGATGGGTGGATATGAGAGCTTATAATAGCACATAACTAGAATCAAATGAACTTGGTCACTGAAAGCACATAGTTAGTCCCTGTGTTTTCTGGCTTCTAGCAGGACTAGATACTCATCTCTGTGACTGTTTACTGCATTGTATTGAAATCATACATGTATGTATCTACCAGCCTACTCCATTAGAATTGACATATTTCAATTCTTAGAGTGGAGAATGTGAGTGGTTGATCAAAATGTAGTGTTTCCCTAAACATAAAATGTCGAGTCCTGACTATTCATGGTTTACGACAGACTCAGTATTTGTTAATCCAATACTTTCTATCCATCCCTTGTAAATTTCTAATGCCGTTCCACAAACTGTTTTCACTTGCTATAGAAGAATCTGTTGATGAGTAATTTAAAATTATGGTGACTTATGTGAGAGTGTGGAACAATACATTAACTGTAATTTTTAAAAGGAATATATGTTCTTCACTCTTCATAGGCATACTGCCATGACTGCATTTTTCAAAAACAGCTCATTTTTACTACAACTGGACCATCATTAATAATATTATTATTATATCAACTTATTATAGATCTACATATAGTATGATTAATAGTAAGTTTTATTCACATTTTTGATCTCTGAATTTGTTATACATGTATTTAGGTTTTAACATCTTCATTTGTGTTGCCAAACTTTCAGTCTGCAAGAGTTCTGAGAACAAGGAGCTAAACAACTGCCTAAGAGCCAACATCTCATCTCATGTATGATATCTTCCTTGTAAGTGGCTTTGGAATTATGAATGGATTCATGAATAGACAGAAACATAGGGGTCAATGATAAGGCTAGATTTCACATTTGTGTAACCAGTTTTACCATGAAAACTAAAAGGTATCCAAAGTTTAATGTTGTGAGCAGTTGTTGCTTTGGTTTTATTTTCTTTGTTATTGTTTTTTTTAAATTCAAAAACTATTTTTTACTCCTCTCATCTCATCCTTCTCCTGCAAGAATTCATACCAATGCCCAAACCCCCTTCATCTGAAGCTCTGGGGGTATCCCAGAGAAAGAGCAATGACGCAGATAGAAAAAAAAATTAAGAAATGATATGGGAGCAACGCAACTCAGAGGTGCTGCATCCTGGCCATGGAGCAGGACCATCACACCTGCTGGAGGTGGATTCAGTGTTTGGAGTGCACCCTGGCACTGGCAGAATAAATAAGAGGTACAGGCAGAAGCTGTAACCTGAGCTCAACCACATTCAAGGAAACGTGAAACTGGGGCAATCCACCGTGTAAAGAGGACAACAGGGCAGCTGGCTCAGGGCAAACACAAGCATGTGGGAAGGGAGCCTGCCCACAGTGCATTCCCGTGACTCCTATGTGCAGTAACAGCAAGTTAAGAAAACTGGGAAGTAGTTCATGGGCCACATGCTCTGTGGCAGTTGGTGCCATATTTTACTCAAATACATGTGTGAATGATAACTTCAGATACTCTTTAAATCATTTTTCCTGTATTCAATGGAGTGGGGTGGGGGAAGGGGAGAAGGAGGAAGGTGATTTGGGGCAAGGGGTGATTTGGGGTGATTTTAGGCTACTTCCATCTCAAACTTGGGGGACTTACATGTTAAAGGTTTTCCAAAAAAGTACAATTATTTACATAACTAAGAGCTGCAAATATATTTAAAGATCATTTGGTACAGTAGTGCCTCTGATCAGAATAAGAAAAATCTTAAGCAATTTGTGACTTGCGCTTGCTATCTAAGCTATTGCTAACAATCTCCAGGAACTAAGATTCCCCCTCACTTCTGTTGGCCTATTCTCGCATTAATAGAAATACAAGAAAATGCTGTTTTCTCTTTTCTTATGCCAAAATGAACACAGTCTTGTTCAAATCCATTTTCATTGCTTAGTCCTCTGTGGACCAGAATACTACTGCCAGTTTTCCTTAGCCCAAGTTCTTTTTTTCTGTTTGTCAGCTCATATCTTTCTGGCCTATTTTTCCTGCTTACAAATGCAATGTTATCAAGACTTTCCCCTTTATACAACTCTGGACTGCCTGATCTACAGACACTAATGACAGACATTTTTTTTTTAAACCACCAAGTAACAATAGCCACTAAGGATTTTATGTAGTCCCTGCCCATGCCATTTCTAAGATATAATGGGAAATTAGCATGTCAGACAGAAGCAAGAAGGAAGGTTAAGGAGTCACTGAGAGTACAGCTATGTTGCTGATGTGATGAACAGATTCAGAAGATTGTAATATGTTTTGGGAACTACCCTTTGGGAGAACATTAGCGAGTGGAGCTGATAGTGAGGAAAATAAATAAAACAGGCTGCTATTAGGGGCAGCAGGCTGAATTCAGACCAGTCGCACAGAAGGGGAATCTGAAACGTTTTTAGCTCAGTGAAGACAGCATTCTTTCATTTAGGGAGATAAAGATAACTCAAGGGGATACTAACAATATAAATTTTATTTCCACTGAGGACATAACAAGAAGAAATTAATTTATGTCAGAGGATAAAGGATTTTCATTAAATTTAAGGAAGAGTTTCTGCCCAGGAAAAGTTACTAAACACTTAAATGGAATACTAAGAGAGAGAGAGAGAGAGAGAGAGAGATGAAATTGCATTAGCCTATACACACATCTTTTAAACACAGGGTATTCTCACATGTAAAACAGTATGTGGAAGATATATAATCAGTTATACTTTATTATTAAAAAAGGAAGAGAATTGCAAGTTTCAGGCATGGTCTAAGGAATCATACTTCAATCATGTTTCAAATGCCAACTTTGCAAAATCCTAGTGTATGAACTTGACTAATTTAAGAAAATCTCTCTGTTCCTCATTTTTCTCAACTGTAAAATGAAGGAAATAGTCCTGGCTGGTGTGGCTCAGCGGATTGAGCACCAGCCTGCAAAATGAAAAGCCACCAGCTTGATTCCCAGTCAGGGCACATGCCTGGGTTGCAGGCCAGGTCCCTGGTTGGGGGCATGTGAGAGGCAACTGTTTCTCTCTCACACAATGACTTTTCTCTCCCTCTCTGTTTCTTTCCCTTCCACTCTCTCTAAAAGTAAAAATAAAATAAAATAAAATAAAATAAAATAAAATAAAATAAAATAAAATAAAATAAAATAAAATAATTAAAAAAATAAATAAATAAAGGGAAGAAACAGCACCTACCTTATAGAGTTGTGGGAATAACTAAATGAATTAATGTGTAAAGAGCTTAAAATAGTGCCTAACACATAATATGAGTTAGGCAATATTTTACTACTATTGTTATTATTATTAGTTAGTATAAAAAAGGCACATTGCCAGAATGACTGTACTTCATATGACTGAATTTTAGGTAATAATCCTTTTCTTGTTCTTCTTCCTATTCTTTTCAATTAAATCCCAGAGCTAGAAGTCAAGGAATCCACGATCCAGTCTTATAATCTCGTCTTCTCCACTAACCAGAGGGGTGATTTTTCATTTTTTAAATCACCAGTTGTCAATCTTTTATTTTTCCCTGGTCATCTTCTTTTCTCCTGTCTCTTGTTCCCTCTCTGTCTTCTGTCTCATTTTCTCAATTATTACACATTACAGGTATCAAAGATTCCCTGAAGCCTCATCATCTTTCCATCCTCCATTTCTTATGGGCAGAAGATATTCCAGAATATAGTATACTTGGTCCCAATCCAAATCTTTATTGTCTCTGTTTAGGATGAAACACAACATTTTTATGTCATACAAACAAGGACTTCACCCGGGATGAATAATGTCTGGAGCCTGAGAGAAGGGGAGATGCCCAACATTCTTTATTTCCAACTACCTTCTGGGAAAGTGCTCAGCTCTCAGCTAGTACTCATAGAGTTTTATTCCCAGAGGAAGAATCATTCTAATACCTGAAGCCCATCTCCACCTGTACTTTTATGAAGGAAATCAATGTAGAGAGTAGAAGAATAAACAACAGATGAAATTTAAGAAAAAAGAAAAAACTTTAAATGTTATTTGAAGCCAAAAATATAAATTATGATAGAAGAAAGCAAGGCATATTATTTTAACTCTATTATTCTAATCAAAGCAAAGATTAAAGAGGCCCCAAGAGAGAATTAATAATATTTCTCCAAAACAATTTCCGTATAGTGATAAAAACTAACCAATGAGGCATGTTCTAAAACTTATAAATGATAGTTAAATATTAAAAATAAAAATTGTTCCAGATTTCCTAACTATTCTGTTAAAAGAGATTTCAGAGATATATTGGCTTTAAAAAATGGCTGCTTCAAAAAAAGCTTAGCTTTTTTCATCTCCTGGACATAATGGTGGCTCATTTTAATAAGTAGTTAAATAATAACTATTTAATAATAAGAATAAAGTTCCATCAAAGTAAATTACTCCTGGTAACTGTCAGAACAATATTAGAGCAAGACATAACACAGTTAGTTTTCCACACAACCCCCAGGAACATTTGAGATGCTGTTAATCAACAGTATGAAAATGCTACTTTGCAGAAACCTCAAAATCTCTAATACTATGCCTGATCACACAAAATCGTTTGTCTTACCATAAAGATAGACATAATAGGTTTCTCAGGTCTAGTGTAGAAAAAAATATACATATTACATAAACTATTTTGAATCATAAAAACATTCGTGACATATTTAACCAATACATTTTAAAAGATTTTAACAATATCTCTAAGACATTAAAAAAACTTTCTCTGATTACATTATGTGATTTTCTTGTGTATGGCTTGTTTTGGTATATATCTCTGCAGTGATATACATATATGCACATACACATGTATATAGTAAAAATAAGTGATTCATTATTTTAAATTCTTCAATACTTTCTTTCACAGAAAGTTGGCCCATTTTTTTAAATAGGGACTCATAGATGTATACTCTTACACACTCAGTTGTGCATTTGGGTTATAAGACACAGTATACCACTTCCTACTTTACAGCATTTTTGATTGGATAGATTAAACATTTAGTACCTTAAGCATCACATGCAATAATTTTAAATAAATTATTTGCTAAAAAAATCAATTTTGTATTCAAGATAAAGAGCTTAAGCTGAAGAGAAGTACCTTTCCTACAATAGTTATATGCTGCCATGCCAGCTATTTCCCTAAGGAGAGTCCCAGCACACTTAATTACAGAGAGACATCATTACTTAGAAGAAAAACATGAGTCTTTAATTTCCTTGCCACTGCTGGCCTGGGGTGCCTCATCCTGCTGAATCTAGCAATGTCTAACACTTAAGCTTAGCTGGTTCCACATACAAAGCCAGGTATTGTTAGGTCATGAAAAACAGTAGCTGCTTCCATTATGGGTTGTCATCCACACAGAATGCATTATGTCTATAATTAAACATAAAAAGCCGCTCCTGATGTTAGCATGCTAGTGAAGCAACTGTTCTTCTTGGCATTTCCTCTTCTAACTTTTGAAACAACAGAGCCCTCCTGCAAACCAACATGAGGAAGTGCTATTTGAAGTGGCACTTGCTCCTGTAATTTGGTGTCAGTGTATTTCTAATTACAATCCACATAGTTCTGAGCACAAGCAACTGGCCAAGATACTGGGTCAGCAACTTTGGCTTGGTAGCTCAGACTTGATTTCCTCCCAGTTCTTTCCAATAATAGTTTCTCATATATGCCAGAAATAGCACAGAAGTTACCTTTGTAAACTCAAAGACAGACTCCTGGGTTCAATTTTAGGCAATGCGTTGGAAAGCCAAACTCGATTATCCAAAAACAGACACTATCTTCTCATTAGATAATTTCAATTAAGTGTCCTGTGTACCATGGTCTGTATCTTCAGTAGAACCATGGTCTAACTCAGCAACTCTCACAATGTGTCTATTTATGGGCCTGGGCTAGGTCTTTACATTTGTGCTGACTCACCATGGACTTTGATATTTTCAATAACTTTCTCTCCAGTCTCTGAAATGAACAGAAACTTTGAGTTGGTTGTTTTGCGAATAAGTGTTTTTATTCAAAAGATAAATAATTAGTTGTAATGTTCTTTAGATGCAATATTCTATGGCTTTACTTCTACTTACATTAAGTAGAATGAACACATTAAGAATGATATGAAGAGGTCAACAAAAAAGTAAATAAGCAAATTATAGAAACAAAGTATGATGAATTCTTACAAGTTATTCTATTTCTTTATTATGATGACAGTAGTACAAGGCACGAAACTTAAGGGTCTGCCACAATCCTCCAAACTGAAGCCTTTATTATAAGTCAGCCATTCAAATTAGCATCAAGCTGACAATTAGTGAGAATATTCCCATCATCCATTTGCTGTTAGTTAAGTAAAATGCACATGCTATTTCATATAATGAATGGAGTTGCCTGCTGAGACAAAGGGCACACTTATGCTCAAATTTCAGCTCTGCCCTTGAGCTATGAAACTTTGGGCAAGTTAGCCTTTCTAATCCATGATTCTCTCATCTATAAAATGGGAATTTTATAAAACCTACCAAGTAGGATGCTGTGAGAATAAATAAAGATGGACAAAACACACTGTACAGTGACCTTCACTCAGTAAACACTAAATAGTAATTATAATAACTACTGTGATTCTAAACAGAATGATTTAAAATTATATTAAAATTCAAGAGGTGCTTAGAACACCATTAAAGAAGAGGTACCTAGTGCACCTTTTGAATAACTTGATTCCTAATATTTTGTGGGATAAGTCATGTATATTTGTAGATTTAGACCGTATTATGAAATTTATGGTTGGACTAGTAATGTTATTTCCAATATCCTCTCACCCATTTAAGAATATATTGAGCTCTTACAACCTCTTCATCATTAATTTACTGAAAATTTCACCAGTTAAGTTGTTCTAGTTGGAAAACTTATATTGCTTGAATATGCTGATAGGACTTGTACTCAATAGATGCAAGTGCAAAATAAGAACCCATGTTGAATTTCCATTATTAAGGCACAAGAAATTAAAAACAAGTTCAAAGGTTGTACAGGTATTTACAATAGAATACTCTCTTTTCTTATTGTCATATTTATTCAAATATAAATATACTTGCTCTCTGAATCAGTCTTTGGGTCTATGTTACAAATATTTGACTTTTGCCTAAAATTTTAAAATATGGATTTCCATTAAGGATCTCTTTGTAAGTAAAATTTTATATATATGTATACATATATACACATACATATATATATTCCATACAATTGTATTCATTGAGCAACATTTTTATAATTTGGAATTTTATTATATATAATTTTTATATGGCAAAATTGTAATTATAATTTTATAATTATAACAAATTTATAATTTTTTAAAAAATTGAAGTACAGATTACATACAGTAATGAAAATAAATTTTAGGTGTATAGTTCAGTGAGTTTTTACAAATATATATACCCATGTAACCACCATTCAGATCAAGTTGAAGGCTCCATTGTACCTCCTTCTAGTCAATACCACTTAAAGGTCACCTGTATTCTGACCTCTATCACCATAATCACTATAGATTAGTTGTCTATTTAGAAGTTCATAAAAACAGAACCATATAATGTGCACTCACATAGTTGCTGTCTGAAATTACTTACTTCATTAGGTTTTACTCATGAGGAACCACGGGACCAAGGTCCTCTTTAATCAGCTTTTCTGTACAGATGTATCAATTCATAAGAGAATTCCACCAAATCTTGTATGTATTATTAAGCATAAAATTAGCTAAAATGACCCCAAAGTAGATTTACAGAACCATGTTTAACATTATCACTATTAACATTCATTATATCCCAGAGCCATCTTCCTTGCCGCCATTGGATATTTCTTTCAAATTTTCAAGTTTTTCTGAGAGTTTACATCTATTAGCTACTCACAAATATTCTGTGAGCTCAGTTAGCAGGAGTTCACAATATATTGGTAGTCTGATAAAGCATTTCTCAATTTACAATATTGTACATTGAAACAGAATATTAGTGGCCTTACTCAACTTTTAACAGTGATTTAGAGGCAATGCCACCTTTGGAATTTAGTTTTTCAGATCCCATGCCCACATTCTGTTTTCATATATTGTGTAAATAATAACAAGGCAGGAAAAGAATCTGCGACAGCATTGCACTTATTCTCACATTCAAGCAGAAATACATGGAATCCATGCAGAAGAGAGAGGACCAAAAAGCCATGTAATCGCTGAAGAGTTCTAAAGCAACTGACAAAACCTAATTGAAACATTTTAAGACTTACTATTCAGCAAAGACCATGAAGTGACTGATTCCTGTACTTCCAAGTAATAGAAAAGGGACTGAGCCATAAAATTATAGAGAAATAACATGCAAAAAGTACAAGGGTTTTGCATAATGAACTAAAATTTTTAGAATGCAAAAATGATTTATTTTTAATTATGTCAAAAATACTTGTGTACTTTTTGAAAGTAGAGTTTGCATAGCAACTTCTAATAGTAGGCTTATTATCTCCAAAATAAAACAAAGTCCGAATACCTATGATAAGGCCTAATTTTCAAGGCACATTCAAAGGATTTAAGCCTACAGTCATGGTAGCCACCAATTGTTGACTGAGAAAGGGATACGGAATGGTGTCAAATACTGTTTACGAGAACTGGCTCAGGGTGTTATTTCTCACAATGTAGCTAAGAAATTGGAAATATTATATAGTCCTTTTTATAGTCAATCAGGAGGTTTTAAAAAATAATCAGTATAATTATCACATTTCATTTAATAATATCCAAAACTGGAACATGATTCAATGGCATATATATGTATAATATATGTATATAATTAAATGTATACATATATGTATAATTTTATGCTAAAGTATAATCTATTCATAACTATAAGAATAACTTGCTTGAGCTTTTAAAGCTCAAATACATTATCTAGCTCCTCTGCAGCATACATATAAATACTTTAACTTATAGGACAGACTCAAAGACAAATTATAAATAGGATAGGTCCATTAGATATCTATATCTATACATTAGGACAAATACAGTTAAAATTGCTATTTATGTATAAGATTGGGATGCATAAAGGTATTAGTTTTTGTGGAAAGTGATAGTTTTTATAAATTCTTTTGTGTTAAAGGCTGCACAATCATGGAAAAATTTCTCAAATAAAATATAATTTTTTAAAATATTTTGAATCATGACTATGTACACATTTGAGAAAAGCTGTATAAAACAGAAGTCATTGTCTTTATAATTTTATTTTATTTATAAGTTGAAACTTATGGGCTGATCAAAGATCATTATTACATTACAATTTATTTTAACAAGAAAAAAACTGTTCTACATTTGAATTTTCTCAAGAATTTTGAAGAAAAATTTCTCAAGAAAAATTCAAATTTCTTTTGAGAGTGCCTCCAAAGAAAACAGTTTCAGTAAAAGTAGTGGTGCTAGTGATGGTGGCAGTAACTAGAATATAAAGAACAAGTGAACACTGCAGAGCATTTACTATGTGTCAGGCACTGTTCTCAGGACTTCACATGAAACCACCTGCTTAATTTTGGTAAGATCCCTATAAAGTAGGTACAAGTATTATCTCAGTTTCACAGATGACAAAACTGAGGAACAGACGTATGACTGTATAACCTCTTAAACCAGGCAGTGTGGCCCCGAGAGTCTACATAATTTAACTTCTGCTCTACAGTTGCATCTCAGAATGGTCAAACAAAACCTCAAAATAATTCATTCCACCTCATTTGTGGCACTGTAGAATAGGAACTCAATTTTGATTATTAATTTATAGTCAGGATGAGTTTTTTGGGTTTTTTTTGTTTTTGTTTTTGTTGTTGCTAGACCATACAGATGCCTTTCGTTGTCATACTTTAAGAACTTTGCAGAACATTTTATCTAGATCAAAATTATGGATGAATTTCTACATTCCACTCCAATCTTTTTAGCCAGATGATCCATCTTCTCCTACAATAGTAGACTTCAAACAAAACTCTGTAAAATCTCTGAATGTTTTTGTCTAGTACCTACCTATATGGTAAATGCTTAATTTTTTTTAACCTGACAAAGATTGTAAGCACCTACATAATATTTTTTCTTTATTGTAGCAGTTAAACTGTTTAAAGCGTAGAATCAACCAACCAATATATATTGTCACAAGAAAGACATATTTGATAAGATACTTGAGTGTATAATGAAGTATGGCATGACCAATGTGCTGTAGGAGCCGATGTATTCAATGGGTACATTCCAGAGAAACCACATGGCAAATCACACAAAGGGATTTTTACAGGTAGAACCAGAGTCCCAAACAATGAATGGCCTAAGATTCCTATACAGAAGTAAACTCATAAAGATTCTAACGTCCTTAGAGAAAGAATCTTGTTCTTCTCTATGTGCTCCAGTTCTGTCTACAGTTTACAGTGGGTGCTTAACAAATGTTGTTGACTGACAAACAGAAAATAATGTTTTCTCTTTTTCCTCTGGCCCCCTATCAATCTGTTCTAACACTGTAGCATAGTGACATTTTTGAAACATAAACTTACTAGTAACATCCTCCTCCTCACCTTCCACACTAAACTCTTTCTATTGCTTTTCTCCCACTCTCACAATAAAGATTAAAATCCCTGACTAGGTCTAGAAGGCCCTGCAGGATCTGGTCCCCTCCTCTCTCTAAGAGCTCCATACTCAAGGAATATCTCTCAATTGCTGGAATGTGCCATGTCATCTCTTGTTCCAGGATTCTGTACCTAGTATTTCTTTTCTCCCTTTACCTAGTGAATTCCTTCTTCTCCTTGAGATTTTAGTTTAAACCTGGTCTTCAGGAAAACCTACTTTGATTAGGTGAGTTCACACTATTTTAAGTTGTCACAGTACCATGTACCAGTCCTCCAAAATATATACTACCACTTAAAATATCCATGTATTTATTTTTGTGCATTATTGTGCCTCTTCACTGGAATGCAAGGTCTGTGAAGGAAAGAACTATTTCTGAGAGGTTACCATCTTACTGCCTAAGTCTACTACTCGCATGCAAACAAAGCCTTCAATATTTGTTGAATAAAGGAATGAACGAGTAAAATAATGAGTGAATATGGTTGTCTATCTGGTCATATTAGCAAAGTCATAGAAAGCAGAGGCTTTATTAAATGACACCTATCACACTGCCGTGTTTAGTAATATTGAGCAATCAACCATCACAAGCTATATGTGTGTATGGCCATTTAAATAAGGAATGTAAATAAAGCAGACACTCAGAATCCAGTATGAAATTTTCATATACGTGACCCTGGGTTTAACTTAATTTCTCATTGATTAGTCTTTTATTCTCATTTTTGAACTGGATAGTCATCAAATTCACTAATTCTTTTAAGCTGGTAGGAAACAATTAGTTCTCTTAAGTTGAAACTTATTAAATAATAATGGCCCTGGGGCACTTAAATGAGTATAAGTCACTGAAAAAGCCATGTGCCCCATAAGCATCCATCATTTATGAAAATCACACTCCTGAATAGTTCAGTTCTGAGGCTGACTCTTGGGGTCAAAGGACACAGCGATGAATAGCTAGGTCTTTTCCGTCATTCATATATACACACGCACACACGCGTACACACACATATATTCTTTTTCCTCTTGATTACTGCCTGGACATGAAAAAGTATCAATCCTAATAAACCAGAAATCTTATTCAACAGACATGATACACTGGGCTCAATAAGAAGTGTTTGTGCTCTTACCCAAGCTCTGCCACTAACTTGTTCATGGCATATAACCTCTCTTTTGTCCTCGTTCCATTACTGCATAAATAAATAAATAAATAAAATTTGTTAGGCCTGAATAAATAGAGTAAGGATAAAAATGAATTCATTAAATAAAATTATTCTAGAAATTCACAGGTTCATAAATTGTTTGAAGACATTCTAGGCTTCTAGGCCATGGCAGGGGCTTGGGAGAGAAGAGAATAGTGTTGCAGTCTTTGTAGTAGTTTTATGGTATTTTAAATACAAAGGTAACTAAAATAAGTAGACATTTTTATTTAAAAAATTGTAGCTGTGACCAGCCATCATTTAAATTTTATTTAATGTGTGCTGCTAATTTTTTCCCTAAATTCTCTAATGAATGTGGATGTATTTGTTTTTAAATTTGTTTTAAAAAAGAACGTGGCAATCAGTGTAAATACTGGCTAGAAGCAGGGCTCTGTTTATATTTTATCTGAATAGAAATCATCTATCCCTAGCCATCAATAGATGATTGGTGTTGGGAGACGCATCAATTCTCAATTAATTATTTAATAGTCACTTGACATACATGAAATAGGGAAAATAGTCAAAATGGAGCCAATTCTTTCCAGAAGAAAGAGACTGCCTTTATCAGTCCCATCTCCCATTTGTGTGATAATCAAAGGAATCCAGTCTTTTGTTTGCTTTTCAGGACCGGTGGTGACCTTTGCACTTCAGTTTAAGCTCAAATTTTCAGGAGGAATCAATGCTCCAAACAATCCTGATGGACTTTCTTTTCTGGGTCGAATTACCTTATGTCTGCATCAGGTACTATGCTGTTCAATTACGTAGTGTGGTGATTCCAAATTCTTCATCTTCTGGTAAAAGCTATCCACTTGCAAAATAAAATGCATTTTTGAGACATCTAATTATGTTTCTCTTCAACATATTATTGTTGCCATGCTTTCTCCACTCTTAACTACTCCTGATTATTCATGATACCTGGATCGCTACATTAAAAATATATGGAAAAATAAAAATTTTCATTTAAAACACCCTCCCACAGAGAAGAAGCTATGTTTTATTTGTTTCCTAATTTAAGGAAGGAACTCATACCTCATGTGTCCTTCATTAAATTGCCTGCTCTGTATTTTAAAATGACAGTAGGATACTTAGAACAATTTTTTACCACAAAATAATGTTCATTTTTAGTTCATTCTATTAATCAGTGTAGAGGTATGCAACTTCAAATGATATTGCAAATCACATGGAGCTATCTTTTTCATGATTTACAGTGGAGTTAGATTTGGTAGAGGGAAACATGTACTGTTTTATTTACGTAAAACATAACTACAAAGCCTGAGGCTAAATCCATGGAAATTTACTAGCCAAACTGAAGTGCAGTATAAACCATGAAATACAGTCATCTAGAATGACTTGAGCAAAAACATAGTGAAAACAAAAGCCCTCATGAACATGGAACAAGAAAACAACCTTTTACTTTTTTTATCAACCCATGAACTTTCCTAGTGGCCAGCTCTTTTCTTCCTATGTCTCTTTGCTGTTTAAACAAGTACAAATTCTATCAAGCCTTCATTTCTCTTCAAGTCAGGTGAGAGAGAACTGCCAAGTCTAATAAGATTTACAAGGGCTAGTTCTCCTTAGCAGTGTCAGCAAAAACCCCCAGAAGACATTATACAACAATATAGAGGCATACATAGAGCTTAGTCCCTACAGCTTTCAAAATCAGATTTAATAATTCACCTCTTACTAAATTTCAGCCATAAATACTATTTACCCATGTGTTGATTGCCTTGATTTGACCTATAAGCTCTCTGCTTTAAACCCTGATATTTTCTCCCCTGCTCAGCCACAGATATATCCACATTTCATTGTTTTCATTATCACTCATTTTTTGTTCATAAGCTTTTCTGTATTTACACAATATATTTTTCCTTGATCATTGTCACATACCAACACTGGAGAGAACACACTAATGACTGAATTGCATTTATAATGGGATGAAAATAGAAGTTAGATCTGATTTTATTTTAAATTCAACACTGTTTCAATCCCTAAGAACAACAAAAATTACAACGTGGCTTCCACTACTCAGATAAATATCATTAGCTGAATATCCTCAGATAATCTCTTGCAATCCTTCATATGCGTCCCCTGTTTATTAGCTGGCCAGTCCAGAAACACCTACATTTCTCTATTTATCTCCCCAAAGCATCTGCTAATTGAGAAAGGCTATTTGATCTCCAAGATTTCTAAGCATTAGCTGGCCTGTCTCCCACTTAAGAAACCACAGAAATCACATAATTTTACATAAATTGACAAATGCTGGCCTTGGTCTTAACCTAGAAATTAACATTAATTCCAAGAACCCTCCTTCCAATCAAGGATATGTTCAGATGCCTTCTCCCCTGCTTTTCCACAACCAGGAGCAGGACTTCACACTTTACGTGTAAAAGGCACAGCAGTATTCACGAGTCCTGTCTCCCTTGTCTTTTACCAAGAGTACCTGTGTGGGGATTCTAAACCATGGAGCACCTGTCGTGCTCTTCATTCTTCACCAAATGTGTGCCCATTCTTCTATCTAGATTCTTGTTTGCATCTAATGGGGAAAATCTGTGCATTACGGACTTAAAGGCGGCAGAGGAAAGCACAGTGGTTACTCGGGTGGGCCATGGCCCAGTGAAGATAGGGAGCAGCCCAGCAAAGAATCCAAGGAACGAGGAGGACAGGTCATCCTGCCGGCCATGTGGTTGGAAGTAGTCCTGGTACAAAGAGCTCGCAGGAGGAAAGTGAACCTGGAAACGTGGCTGCTCACCAAAGGAGGAGCTGTGGGTGGGAGGTGATGAGGCAGAGAGGCCAGAAACAGGTGTTCACCTGGAAGCTAATTGCAGCACTGTCCAGAGAAGAAAGACCCCATGCACCAGCCCCACCCCACCTACCTCGCTCTGCCTCCCCGCGCCCTGCCCAAGCCAAGGCCCCAGTGGGGTGGGTCAGGCGCCGGGCCTTACCTTGGCTGCAGTCCTTCCCGTGGAAGCCGGTTCGCGAGCAGTCACACACCGCCTGGTCGTCCACCACGGAGCACACGCCCCCGTTGAGGCACACCCCGCCCTCGCCCTCCTCGCCCGCCTCGCAGGGGCTCCCGCCGCCACTGTTAGGCGGCTCATCGTCCAGTTTCACCTCGCCGCTGTCCACGGGCAGGGCCTGGGAGGAGTTGACCCTCACGTCCCGAATCCACCCTTTGAACGGCTCTCGCTCCCTCACCGAGGCCAACGTGAGCTTCAGCGCCGCGGCGCGCAGTTCCGGGGGCAGCCCCCCGACGAAGAGGCCGCTGAACACGGTCATGTCCCTCCTTTTGGACTTGACCTCCACCCACTTGGCCTCCACCTGGTCGATGAAGAGCGTGGTGTTGCGGAACTGACGGCGGATGAGCACGCTGTGCCAGGCGCCGTCGTTGACCGGCGTGTCCGCCAGCAGCGTGGCGGGCTCAGCGCAGAAGATGGAGAAGCTGAGCTGCAGGCGGCCTCCGCGCGTCAGGATGAGCTCCAGGAAGTCGCAGAAGCCCTCGTCGTCGAAGTAGAGCACGAGGCCGCGGGCACTGCGCGTCTTCAGCTGGAAGCTCATTTCGCTCTCGCAGCAGGCGTTCCACTTGGGGAACCGCGTCCACTGGCCCTCCGCGCCCGGGAACTCTAGCCCGCTGCCCAGCTCTGCCCAGCAGCCCAGGAGCAGCAGCGAGAGGCACAGGAGAAAGCAGCCCCCGCGCTGGAGTAGCGCCGTCCCCATGCTCGAGGCTGGGGTGCGGCGGGGGGGTGCCGGGGCCGACAGGGTCAAAATCGTCCTGGACACCGTGATGCAGAAATAAGGGTCCAGGAGTAAGTAGGGTAGGGGGCTGGGCAGAAGTGGGAGGGATGCACCCTCCTTTATCTAGTTCTTTTTTTCTTCTTCTTCTTCCAGCAACCCCTCCCTCTCTCCCGATAGTCCCCTTCCAACTGGAAAACGTAGACCCCAGTGGTACAGGGCAGCCACAAAACGTCCAAACCAAAGGGAGGATACACTTTGGAAGCAACGTTCTGGAAAAGGTGTCAACAGAAAGTCAAGGGAAATCACTCATCCATTTGAGTCCAATGAACTAGTTCAAGGGCATCAATGATGTCAACAGATGCTTCACTCCTCAAATAATCATTATCTGCCAGGTACCATCAGTGGCACCGGGCAAAAGGGAAGCAGTTAGAGTCAGGTAAGAAGTAAACACTTATCGGGGAAGTACAAGGAGCCACCAATGAGCCAGAATCTTTGGATGCTTGTGAATGCTTTCTCCAGATGAAGTGTGTCAAAGCAGAAGGAGTAAGTGGTTCCTTGTACTTTAGAGCACCACTCATCAACCCCAGTATAGCTTCAAAGACCTGCTTCTTCTGTCATATCATGGACTTCCAGCACCACTGTAGTCAAATAATTCCTTGTGCATGACCTCACAGGCTGGATTTTCCTTCTCCTTTCCCCTCCCCAGCAGCGGGGTTCAAACCCAGAAGCTGTGGAATAGCCAAAAGCTGTTAGATGTGGAAATCACAACAGCTCTTCTTTTTTCTCCACTTCTGCAAGGCCAAGCTAGAATGTCAGCATGTCAATTGGTTGTGTGTTGGTGATGCATTTTGGTTATTTTTTGTCTTTAATAAGGACCCAGAAATCTGTAGAGAGTTAAAAAAAAAGTTTTAAAGTCATTCATAGTGTCATATAAATCATTATTCAGCTCAGAAGCCATGTATATAACTATTGCTATAAAGCAGAGTTAACCTTATTGGAAGGAGCTTATTTGTCTTGCTCTATAAGTAAGACCTACTATGTCCCAATAGTTAGTATCACACTCTTACAGTTACCCACTACACCCTTGTATTTTATTATAAGTGTAACTGTTAACAGGTAACCCTCTCAGATTTTCATAGAGATTTGGTTTTGGTTATCTTTTACTTTTTCTGGGAGAGTTTATTTTTTAAAATATATGAATGAATACAGGTGAAAAAAAAAAACGGCTGTTTTAAGAACTTCTGTTTATATTATGTACTAGTTACATGGACAATAAAAACACAACCTATTCAAATCTTAGTTAATAGCTGATTTCACAACGGGCAAAGCAGATCAAACTGTCCCCTGGAAACAGTCAGCTTGAATTTGTATGTCATTCCTATCAGTATACTTTTCTCAAGGAAAGAAGGAATATTGATAGTTTCTTGGAAGTCCTTTTAAAATTTCAAACAAGTAGTTTCCTTCTTTTTATTAAAGGAATAATTTATCATAAGAGAAAACATCTAACTGGAGTCAGATATCTCTTTTTGAGAGCATTTATGTCTCAACTGACATATTATTAACTCCTCACAGATATATAAAGTATTTAATAATTTGTCTAACAGCGAATGATCTTAACTCCTCCCCAAGCACTCATCTGGCTGTCAGCTCCTAGCATCTGTGTGGTCAGAACAGCAGTTGGCATGTGTGTTACTGAAGCTGATATGGCTCTAGGATGCTAGAATTTAAAATCGCACCCTTGAATCACCCATTATACCATTAAATCAACTCTAATCTGATAGGTTCTTGAAGTGGTACAGAAATTATAAAGAGTTGTTCAAAAGTCATTTTTAAACATACAATATTACTCTCACATTTTGAACCCCCAAAATCACAAATGTAAAATCTGGTCACATGTATCCCTACCCCCCCACCCTGGCCCACACACACACAATTCATTGCCTGGACATGGAAGTTCACTATCCAATTAACACTTTTTTTCCCTACAAGCTGAAACTAGCAGTAATTTATGGCGCTGCATTGTGCTGCTGCTCCTCCATGGAGAGAGCATTTCTTTTCAGTACAGAGCAATCCCTACAGGTGTCAGCTGAGAGCCACCAAGCTAGGGGATCCCACTTCGAGTTCCTCCCCAGATAAAATTGATGACTGGTTCTCTCTCTTCCAACACAAACACAACACACAAACACAGACACACACGCTCACACACACACACACTGCCCACTAGCAAAAGGAAATAAAAATCTGTTGCTTATTTATTATGGCTGAGGCATCCCACACCATCAGCAGTCACCAGCCATATCTTATCTACTCCTGTGCCAAGCCCAATGGAAGGTGCTCTTAAAAATCATTCTAAGATAGCATATTATTCCATATACTTTCATTTTTAGTGGACTCAAGAATCTGTCAAATGTTTAATCATTTGCAAAATAATTCTGGAATTTCAAGACCAAGAATAGTGCTTTGTAACCATTCATGAGCTCATGGGTTAGAAAACCATTCTTTATGTGAGACTCAGTTGGAGCCGGTTATTTAATTAATTAATATAACCCAGACCACAAAACACTTCTTCACCCTCTCTTCTGCACTCCTCTAGTAATGCATACCTGAGCCACCCCCCCCCCCAAAAGGAATGGAGGAGAAGGGGGAAAACACATAAATATATTCTTAACCACAGGGGAGGTCAACTGACTCTCCCAGTTCTTAGAGGAAGCTCATTGTTGTGTGAGAGCGTATCTGTATTTATATGGAGAAAGAGGATTCTCTCTAGGAGCTGTAGAAAACCTTACTAGTTCCCAAATTAGAGGATGAAATAAGAGAATCTGAAAAACAACCTTACTGCAGCCAGAGAAAGAAGCGCTCTAATTCAAAAGCAGACTAACAGCCTCATTAATCTTTTCTTTCATTTCTAGAATCAAATCCATTCCCAAACCACTGGAAGGATCAATACAGTATGCTGATCAGCTGCAGCTGCATTTATTTTAATATGTTTGTAGCATCTCACACACATACACACACCTTCTATGCACCCTTCAATATATACTGTCATAAAGAACCTGAAATTTGGGGGACAATTTTTAGAAGTGCCTATCATCCCCCCCCCGCCAGCTTTTGCAAAGTCCATCAATAACAATTCACACCCCAAATTCTCCCTGGCTTTCCCGCCCAGTCTCTAAGCTCCATGTCTAATACCAGTGCAGTTTCTTGGAGCCTGGAGTCGACTACAGATATTAAGGATAGGCACAGCATGCGGCTGATGGGGAAGAGCAAGAAAGATGTAGATAATAGATACATTTTATTGCTTTGGTTTCTAACTTGCCTGTTTTCTTTCTTTTGCTAATAAATCACTGCATTCAGCCTTTAAGTTACTACCCCAGTTCCACCATCTCGTCTTCTTGCCGTCTATTTAAAAAGCTGCATGCAAAACAACCAGGATCTGTACTCCTCCACCCTCCCACCACCCATCCTTCCCCGTGCATTTGTAGCAGATCTGGCTCAGTTACAACGGGGACAGATATCCTTCTCGAGCTTGCCTCGCCCCATCCCCTCCCCCCAACCCAAATTGAGCTTCTTTACCTGCCCCGTTATTCCCCTTAGCTCGCGCCTGAGCCTGAAGCATGCATCGGTCAAAACGAATTTCCTGAGGTCTGTGGATAAGGCGACTGCCGCTGCCTTTTCAGAGGCGTCAGGCTTGAGCGTCTATCTCCGGGAGTGCGGGAAGGAAGAACAGACAACGGAGGGGAGCAGAAGGAGGAGGAGAGGAAAAGAGCTGGGAAGGAGGAGGCGGTGGTGGAGCCCGAGAAGGCTGGGTTACGTGACGCGGGGTGCTGTC
>PVKU01005081.1:41103-131068 GCA_004027475.1 Anoura caudifer
GAGAGAGAGAGAGAGAGAGAGAGAGAGAGAGAGAGAGAGAGAGAGAGAGAGAGAGAGAGAGAGAGAGAGAGAGAGAGAGAGAGAGAGAGAGAGAGAGAGAGAGAGAGAGAGATAACACCAGAGAACCGAGTAGCCTACTGAGCATGCCCAGGCCCCTGCTAGACCCACGGAAAGCTGTGTGAAGATTTCACTTTTCCGGGGTTTAGGCGTGATTTGGGCGAGGCTACCTGAGAGGGTTCCAGGGAAGGGCTGGGCAGCCAAAAGAAAGGGGCCAAGGAGTCAGTATTTAAGATGAGCCCTGGTTTTACTTGTACACTTTGTTCTTCTGCTTGGAACCCCTGAAAAGCTGCAGCTCTTTGAGGAACGCAGGCACAGGCAAGGCTCACACCGTCGCTGGCATTCCCCGATCCAACGTTCCTGCCCACCCCTTACTTGGCCCTGGACTGAGTGATCCCTTCATACCTTCATGGTACGTCTAGGCTGTGCCAAAAAGACGTGAGAGGGACCCACAGGGTAAGGGGTAACGCGGCAACTAACTTGAAGACCAGGCTAAAGTCTGTCTAAAAAGGTGATTTCCGTGCCAGCATCTCGTCATCCCCCGGCTTTGAGTGCTCATCCAAGTTCTGTACCTGTTTAACTCTTCCCTCTGTCTCCTCCTTTCTTATGCAGCTGGTAAAACCTGGAGTGAGTGAAACTGTTTGCAGGCTCTGACCATATCACTCACTGGGCATGCCCAGTGGGCATTGCTGGCTTCGGTGACAAAGGAGTTAAGGCTAAGCGAACTTGCAGAATTGGTAGTAGGGAAGTCTGAAGTGTGTGGCTTTAAATTATAGTTTGAGTCCGTGAACATTTAAATTCCTAACCCTATTATATTCCTAGCCTGGGTTAGTCTTAGAACAGAAACAACAGACATATTTATTTCAACACCACAAACCTAATAGCTTCAACCTCAAATGCTATAAGGTAAGACTATTTTCTGCCTCTAGGCCCTATAAAGCAATACTGTAAGAACTAGACAAACTCAGGAGTACTGAAATAATACACATTCCAAATGCAACGTTCATTTCCTTCCAAAGAAACTAGAACTCATACCTATGATAAGCTCGTTTATACTTTCACTGGTTTTGTAAAAAATTTCCTAAATAACATGAAAGTATGAACCATGCATTTTATTGTTTTTATTGCATTCAGAAAAGGCAGTGTGGTCAAGACAGTAAATGTGTGGGAACTAGGATCAGTTTGTCTGGGCTTGAATTCCATCCCCGCCATTTGCTAGCTGTGATCTTGGGTAAGATATGTAACCTTAAGATATCAGTCACTTCATCTGTGAAATGGCTATATTAATAATTCCCATTTCATCTGTTCCTGTGAAGATTAAATAACAAATGAACATACACTATTTAGAATTGTGTAGAGTAAATACTAGCCATTTTTATTAGTTCCAAGCCCACTCTGCTCTGTTTAACCCAATGAAAGTAATTTGGAACCCTTGACTGTAAATTAGGGATTCTAGTGATTGCCAACTTATTCCACATGGTTTCACTGAGAATGTAATAAAGTAATAACTGTTAACATGATTTTAAAATTTTAAATGACATAAAGTTAAGTCTCGAAAAATAACTTTTGTAAGGTTTATAGTCATTAAGTAAACTTGGACCAAATGTGTGTGTGTGTGTGTGTGTGTGTGTAGACTACTTACTTCAGAGGCCTTTTCAATTTTTTCCTTCCATTTACCAATAGGTTCTAGAGCAAATCACACACAAGGTATCCTCATATATCTCTAGCATAGAGATAAAGCTTATTGCAAAAGCAAGTGAGAGGGACAGCCCATTTTAAAAAATTGGATCCAAAAGCGTTCCAGGGTGCCCTTAAAGTCTTGTGTGCGCATTCATCAGTGAATCTGATGATGTTGGCAGAAGATTGCTAAGGTCACTCTTAAGAGTCAAAACACTGTGTTTTCCTTGGACTCTTAAAAATCATTAATTGCCTCTAATACTTTATGATGTGAACAATTATCTAGTTTGTTTAATTTTGCCTTTGTCAATTTTAATATTATCTTCAGTAAGGTTACGCAATGTTTCCACTGGCTCATGGTTTTCCTCAATCTGTCTTCTGTGGTTTTCTGATTCAAAGACATGTTAACATTCTTTTGCTTCATGCACAAGTTTTGAAACGATAAGTCCTCTGTACACACTCTTTACCCCCTTACACAACACACAGTCTAAGCTAAGGGACTTGATTTTGTGTTGCAGAGGGAAAGCCATAGTGTGTGCTTAGAATGGAGAAAAAAATTAAAACATAATTTAGTATAAAAGCTCTTACTTTATTTTCAAGTATAACTCCCTGTATTGTTTCCACATACTTGCTTCAACTCTGAATAGTGGTTTTCTCATCAGTAAAATGGGGATAACGGCACCTCACTTTGTAAGACCTGATGAGGAGACTGCCCATGCTGTGCCGAACAGCACTGCAAGTGCTTTACACACAATATTACCACAATTTATCCCTCACAGCAACCCTACGAGATGGATTGGAGGATTTCACCCATTTCACCAGAGAAAAGTGAAGCATAGAGAAATTAATGAAAACAGTCAAGGTCACACTAGCAAATATAAGTGCAAGGAAAGAAACAAACTCAACACTGATCTTAACCATCTTAACACTGCCTCTCATCAAATGATCAAATACACCCTAGCACACCGCTTAGCACTATGCAGATGCTAATCAATGTTAATTCCACTTTTCTTTCTAGGAGCTAATAAATGTTAATGCCATTTTTTCTTTCCAAGAGTTTAATCCAGAGGAATCCAGAAAACTAAACAGTCAACTTTGCAATGTTATAATGCTATTCTGTAATGGCAAATATTACATGAAATATCTTAAGGAAAACAGGTGAGGTGTTTTTAATGTTAATGCCATTTTTTTTTTTTTGGTGGGTAAGGTGTCAAATGATTCTTATAAATCTGAATTTGAGGCAATTTATCATTTATCAGAAAAATCTCATATTGTTCTAGAAAGGTGGAAACTAGGATGAATTCCTATCAAATCTCTTAGAGCACAGGTGGCAAACACAAGGCCCACAGGCCGAATCCAGCCCTCCACCTTGTTCTATCCGACCCAGCACCTTGTTTCTACCCAGCAGCAGTGCCAAGCTCCTTACCCCTAGTTAAGGAGTAGTTACATTTATACAGTCCTAAAGTTACATTTGACCCTTTGAAGGCAACCTTGAGGCTGACATGACCCTGGTGAAAATGAGTTTGATGCCCTGCTTTAGGGAACCTACCACATTAGGCTTACAGTAATTTATGAAGGATTCTAACTCCTAACCATGGTTACCACTCAGAACAAATTAGATAATTGGGAAAATGAGGTAGTTGTTTATGATTATGTCTTATTGGGAGAATTTCTGACAACCCCAATATGGAAACAAATAATATCTCACGCTCTAATCTGGTAAATATTTGCAACAACGAATATAAAAATTCAGGATCACCATAAACAAATATATTGCCATAAGGTATTATATATTACTGAGCATTATAACATGGAAACACACACAAAAAATAAACTAAGTGGTAACATTTTTAATGGAGAAATGAATACAGGGAGACTCTGGGTTTATTGCTGCAATTATAGCTTGTGCTTTAACATTAGGAAATCAGCGTAAACACGTACTTTCTCAATTAACATTAAGGCAAAGGCTTTGAGACACCCATGAATTCTAAGATTGATTACAAGTTGGAAGGGGGGTTTTCACTTTACTAATATAAGTGATTTAAGAAGAAATGCATGAAAATAAAGAGAGAGTTGATATGCATTAAATACTTTTCCACTTATGAAGATAAACAAAAGAGCAGTAAGATTTATCACTCTGGGAATTTTTCTATTTTGCTGTAATTTAGGTGATTGAAATGGAGTGATTTTTTCTACTGTAATAATGGTATTACTCAGGAGAGATTAGATTACATGATATTCTCAACTAAATTTTAGTTTAATAGTGAATTCCTCTAACCAATTACAGTATCATTATTGCATAATTGGAATGCTGTTATTTAGTTTATGACTTATTTATTTTAATAATAAATATAACTTGTTTTCTGGCTTCTGATTAAATGTATCTAGCTGATTTCCTTGATATAAACAAATGTAAGTTTTCTAGTTACAAAATTGATAAATAGTTATTGAACATGCTTCTGTATAAACCTCATTTTCACCACCACACCAAGAGAAACTTTTAAATGCAAGGGGAGGGTATCAGGTCTAGGGCTTTGGTCTCAGCCACAAACTGGAATAAACATACTGAAATTTACATATAGAAAAAGTCCACGTATTTCCCATGAAGTTTGAGGAATAAGCCAACTCAGCATGTTAACTACTTTTGTACTGCATTGTGCGGGGGCAGGGGGGAACTTTAACATAGTAAAATTAGGTTACTTTCACATGAGTATATAACTTTCAGTAATCAGAATATAGAATGTGATTTTAAAATGGCTGCAAATCATTAGAAAAATAATTATTATTAAGGTATCAAGCTGTAGTAGAGAAAGCAAATAGGTACTTGAGAAATTCAAAATGATGCACCTGCTAGAGAGGTTCCTACAGGAGAACCCTGCAGTGACTTTGATGGGCGGTGCCTTTAAATCTAGGGCAGCTCTAACACCTGGGTCTGTTTCTGTCTTGCCTACTCCCAGCCCCTTTGCCCACAATGACAGTCTATCTGAAGTTAACTGGCAGCTTTAAAATAAGTTTGCAAGAAGTCCCTGCCTGGGGCTTTAATTCTCTCACTCGGTGATTAGTTGGCTTCACACATCAGGTATCTTCATTATCCCATGTAAGAATTTCTCCTCTTATACCTGAACTTTGTCCTTTTTCTGCCTCTCCTCCCTCCCGCACCTAAAGTTAATCCCTTCCATTTTCAAGGGCCAGACTCCAGAAAAGAAATTTTCTCATTCATCAGAAACTATCTTTACTCTTACTTTATTGCATTTCTGCAACCAGTTATTTCTTTTATTTAACCAGATCTGCTTAATTTCCCTTACTGTGGCTTTTGAGGGAAGAGCAAGAGAATCATGCTTCGAGTTAGAGATGCCAGTAAGATTCAGAGCCTTAGTGTATCTTTTTGCTTCATTTCAACCTATTTCTGCCAGTAGAAAGCTGTGAAATCAATTTTCTGTGGTGGCCATTGGGACATTTTGAGGTTAGCTTTCTAAATACGTCTTGTGATTTTATTTTTGTTTTTGTTTGTTATTTGTTTCCCATCTTATCACTATCACACCATTTTTATGTATAGTTTCAAGCCTCATTGTTTATTCAGGGTTTTCTCCTTATTTTTCTGTTTTTATATTTACCCTTAATATCCAATTTTTTCCCACCACATTTACTTAATATTGGATTTCATTGAATTATACATATGAAATCATTTAAATATATACTCATATAAATATGTGCATACATACACAGAGCTAGGTATGTTAACAATAAACAAAATGGTAGATATTAGATATTCTTCTTTGGAACTTCATAAATTCAAGTAATAATCTACTCTTTTCCACAAAAAATAATTTTAGGCTTTTGACAAGAGTTTTATTTTTATATGATCTTTGCTCTTGCTGAAGGAAAAACAACAATAAAGTGGAAATGAACAAAATCCTAAATTATACTGATGAACTTGCTCATCTAATGAGACTGCAGTCCACTACTAGGCAACATAATGTTCCCTAGATCAAGGAGAGCCGACTGAAATGGCAAAGACAGTCCAGCAAGTGATGCACAGGAGTGAGGCAAACTGAACAGGGAAACAACGAGGACTGGGTGACTCTGTGGCCAACCTAAAATTTCATAATTCTCTAAAAAGAGCATCCACTCCTGTGCTCTAGCAACGTGCGGCCATGTAGGTACAGGGTTGTCAGATCATGTGATTTTTCAACAGCAGCAGGAAATCTGGAATTTTATGTAAAATCTTTTGATTTTTAAAATCTTAAATCATTAAAAAGTTAACCTCCACAACCACAACACTGTGCAAGACCAAACATACTTCCTTGCTGATTAGCAATGGCTCACTGGCTGCCAATTTGTCACCTTCATACATTCATGTGTTATTTTTCTCTGAGTTCAACATTTCAAAAGATTCATTTACATGTTCTAAATCCAGCCAAGGATTATAAAATAGATAAATAGATACAATACAGATTAAAAGTTTATTTTTGGAATCATGAAAATGTGGCTCAGGATAGTTGCTTAGTATATTAAGGAAACACTGGATTCTGAATCACATGCTTTCTAGTTTAGTTTTGCTAATAGTTTGTTTAATATCATAGACAAATCTCTTAGCTTCTCCTAGTTTGATGCCTGCTTGATATGTGTTGTGGGTTGAATCTTGTCCCCTAAAAAGCATGTTGACTTTCTTACCCCTGGTGTCCATGCATGTAACCTTATTTGGAAATAGGCCTTGCCAAATGCAATCAAGTAAAGATGAGGTCATACTGGCTTACAGTGGGCCGAAATGCAATGACTAGTGTCCTTGTACTGAGAGGGGATTTGAAGACCGAGGAGACACAGGAAGACAGTCCTGCAAAGGCAAAGAAACTGAGCTGATGCAGCTATAAGCCAAAGAATGCCAACAAGCACCAGAATCTCTGAGAGAGGCGTTGGATAGATACTATCTTAGCATCTCAAGAAAGGACCAACCCTGCTGACATTTCGATTTCAGACATCTTGCCTCCCAAATAGTGAGTAAAATTTATGTTGTTTTAAATTGCCTAGTTAGGGATTTGTTATGACAGCCCTAGGAAACTAATACAGTATACATGATAAAGAGGTTGGGAAAATAGCAGTATAAAGAAAACTTGTATACGAGGTGGTTTGGTCGATCATTTTACATATATATTACCTTACTCAAGGTATCAACTTTGAGAAGTAAACATTCATTCATTCTCTCTCTCTCTTGCTTTCTCACTTTCTCATTTTCACTCTTCTACTTCTTGCTATCACTTTCCCTCTCCCTCTCTCTCTTCTCTCTCCCTCTCTCTCAACAAAATATGTCTTAAAGGTGGTAATTAAATTGGTTCCATACTCAAGGACTGTTTCCTGATGGAGTAAGGACCAGATCTAAGACTAAAGTCCATATTCTCTTTTACTTATGATATTACACTTCTCAAAGGCAAAAAGTAATGAAATGTAGTATAAAAGTATTGTGCTGGAGTCTCCTTTAATCTTTAAGAGATTAAAATTAAAAAATATATATATACCATAATAAAGAAAGCAAGACTACCGTGCCCAAAGGGTTACCTCTCAATACATTTTAGGTATACATAAGTCTTGGAAAAGGTATTAGGACAAGAAGAAGAAATATTGTACTTTTCCAGTGATTTAGTATCATTATTGTTTTAAAACTAAAGTTATTTATATTGTATGACATAATGCAACATAGAAAATATAAATCTAGAGTTTAGTCAATTTTAAAAAGTGAACACACCCAGGTAACTTTCAAGAAGAATGTCACACTCATATTTCTTCCAGCCATTTCCTATCCCTTCCTCCATAAATGTAATCAATATCTTTATTTCTAACCTCCAAAATTAATCTGACGACTGTTTGTGAAATCTACCCATGTTGTTGCATGCCACAGTAATTTGTTCATTTTTGATACTGTATTCAGTTTTGTAAATAACTAATATTCATTTATCCAATTTTCAATGAGTCATTGCATTGTTTTCAGTATCTAACAATTACAAATAATGTGTTATGAAAATTCTTATACTGTTTTTTGATGCAAATATATACATAATCACATTGAGTCCATGCCTAACTCACGGAATTGCTGGGTCATGAGTTATCTTCAGTAGTTGCTGCCAAACAGATTTCCAAAGTTGTAACAGTTTATACTCTGCAAAGCAGTGTGTAAATTTCTCACTTTCTGGTAAACATGTATATATAAGTGTATATATCAATCATTTTAATTTTACATATTTTAGTTGATCCTATTAGTATCTCATTATGGTGTTATTTTATTAAATTTTCCAGATGGTTAATGATGTCATTAGGACATCCTCTTTTGGAGAGTAGCCTATTGAAGTATATTTTGCCCATTTTTCTATTTGCTTACTTATCTTTAAAATTAATTATAAGAGTTTTTATATATTCTAGATATGATATCTTTTATACTTAGCCATATTAAAATATGTTACCCTTTTGGTAGCTTAACTTTGTGCCTTTTTCTTGTTTTTTTAATTTTTTTTTAATAAACAGAAAACTTAAATATTAATGCAGTCAGATTTACTAATGTTTTCACTTGTGGTTGTTTTGTGGGTCCTATTTAACAAACATTGCCTGTGCTGAGTTGTATTTTCCTATATTACCTTGTAGACACCTAAAAAAAATCTTTTACATTTAGATCAACATTATATCAAGTATCATTTTCTTTTCTGATAAGAATATCCAGTTAACTCAAAACACATACTGAAAAGATGATAATTTTGTCATTTTTCTGTAGTGTCATCTTTGACAAAAATAAAAAATCAAGTGTTGATGTACGTGAACGTATGTGTTACACACTATTTTGTTTCACTGGTCTATGTATCTTTGTTGTCTCAATGAACCTTCATAATGAAATATTTTATCTGGAAGCTTTTATAAATTCAACATTATGCAAAATGCCCACTAAATTGTATTTATTAGATGTCATTTATCAGGTTCGATAATTTCTTTGTTAATCTCTATCTACTAATATTGTTGAATTCCCTCAAATGCTATTTCAATATCCTTTTGCACAATTACAGAATTTTTCTTCTGTCCTCTGTTAATATAATTAACAACACTGGTTAAGCACTATTAAATTTCTGACATATACTTTTCTTGGTCATGATATATTACCCTTTTATTAATTTTGTTAATAAATTGACAAATGCATTGGTGATACTTTATACAGGATCTCTGCACCTCAATTCCTGAAAGACAATGGCCTATAATTCAGGACCAAGGTAATGCTATCCATTTAAAAAATGAGGTAAGACATGTTTCCACTTTTTTTCCTGTTCTCTAGAAGAGTTTATATAATATTGGCATTGTTTCTTATTAAATGCTTGACAGAATATTCACCAGTGAGGTCATCTAAACTAACACCTTATATATTTTTTCATTCATATAGGATACTTAGAGGTACTTATTTTCCCTTAATATCAGTAATTTTTATTCTCCTTTTACCTTTAAAACTCATGGTAGGGAGTAATTAACATATCATCTTTCCTAAGAATCAATGTTTGTGCTTACTTTTTATTGTCTATTTGTTTTCTACATAATTGACTTTTAAGCTTTAAAATTATTTTGCTCTTATTTTCTTCTGGTTTAATGCATTCTTTTTCTAACTTCTGGCTAAGTTCTTAAGATGGACACTTATAACATTAATTGTAACTTTTCCATCTTTTTAATACATTCCTTACCCTTTGATGTGACTCTAGCTGCACCCCAAGAATTCTATTATGTAAAATTTTCATTATGATTGAGGTAAAATTTTTATTTTTCATTTCTACAATAATTATGATTTCTTTTTTTGAACCATAGATACTTAGAATTTTTGGAGTTAACTTTCAAACATAGAGGACTTTTTTAATAATATGCATTCAGAATTTATATAGTTTATAATGCAGTTCCATTGAATTTGTTGAAACTCGTTACTGTAAGGACTAGTGTGTGTGTAGTTTTTGGTGTTGTACAGGATTTGAAGAGAATGTTTTTTCCCACAGTTGTTGTATATAAGTGTTCTGTCTGTTTATCAGATCATTTATTTACCATATAATTCATATATTGTATATCCTTTGTGTTCTATAAAATGTTCTGCATATATTTTGTTATAAAAATACAATTTTATATATTTTAATATATTTCATCATTATTTGTTCATCTAGTTTGATTAATAAAAACATACGTTATGTATTCCTGGTGATAAAGTGCTTTAATCAACATACTATTCCTTTTTTATTTCTATTAATGCTGCTGATTCTGGTCATAGTTTATTTTTCAGATATTAGTGTAGCTACCCAGTTTTCTTTTTGTTAGTTTTTGCTGGTATGTCTTCTTTTTAATATTTTACTTTTAAGTATGTTTATTTAACATGATTCTCTATAAATTTAATTTGGTTGAGTTTTAAAATTACATATGACAATCTTTGTCTTTTACTTGGACTTCTTTGTCTATGAACACTTAAAGTAATTCCTGATTTGTTTATTTTTTTATTTTTTCCAAAGTGATTTATATGCTCATGAAGAATCTTTCCAAATTGGTATTACTCTCATGATACTTAAGGATTACAGAGATGTATTCATATTTTGTCTCTGAACTCTTAAAGTTAACCTATATTTTCAAATCAAGCTTTATCTTGTTTGAGGTCTGTAAAAATAAAATTGATTTGTTAAGTGCCAATGCAGAGATATCCTGATGTATTTAGATATAAATCTACTATCTTACTACTTATTTTGTCTCTGCCTTACCTATTCTAGGGTTCCTTTTCTTCTCCTTTATTGCATTATATTGAATTAGTCAATTATTTATATTATTTAGCTTTTTGTTCTAATAACTTTTAGTAGTTTCTTTAGATAATAGCATATATATTTGACTTATTAGAGCCTAACATAAATTAATGTTTCTGAGACTATGCAAGGACTTTTAAACTCTTTACTACTCTTGTTTCTTTCTGGCTTTTGTGCTATTATTGTCTTGTATTATATTTCTATATTATATACATTATGATTTTTAATTTATACATTGATATTTATTGATAATTATGTACATTCTTACCTTTTCATAGTTCTTCATTACTTCCTTCATATACTTGTTTTCATTGACTTATTTTTTGTATTCCTTTGTTATTTCATTTAGTGTGCACTACTGGTGGCAAGAATTTCAAATTTTTTAATATAGTTATTTTGCTGTCATTTTTAAAAGAAAGTTTTAGTTTATAGAAAATCCTTTTCTGAAAATAATTTTCAGCATCTAAAAAATAATATCCCAATAACTTCTAGCTTCCATCAGTTATGTTGAAATGTCAGCTCTCAATGTCATCTCGCTGATCCTTAAAGGCAACGTGTCTTTTTAGCCCTAGTGGTAGTGTTTAGATTTTTTTTTTTTTTTACTGTGGTTTATGGTAGTTTTACTATAATTTTCTAAGGCATGGATTTCTTTGTGTTTTTCCCTGCCTAGGGTCTTCTGAAAAGTGTAACCTGATGCTTTCTATCAATTTTGGAGAATTCTTGGCCAATATCTAAGCACATTGCTCGACTCCTATTATTTCTCTCTCTCTCTCTCTCTCCCCCTTGCTTGAATTGCAATTCAGATATATAAGAAGATTTCAACACATTCTATATGTAGTAAGTGATTTTTCAATTGTTTACTATTTTTTATTTCTATGCTTTATTCTTCATATTTTATATTTACTATGTAGTTTACTAATTTTTCTTGTGCTGAGTCTAACCTACTTCATATCAGATTTTTACTTAAACAGTTTTATTTTTCCAGTTATAGAATTTTTATTCTACTTTCTGATAAAATTTTATAATCATATTATGCACTGTCACATTAATCACAGTATTTGCAAATCCTGTATCTGATAACTCCAATATATGAAACACTGGTTATTTTTTTCTCCTTTTTTCACTCTTTCTTTTTTAAGTCTTTGGTCGTTTGTCAAGTGTCTGTTATTTTTTTTATTGAATCTCATTAAAGTCACAGCACATCCCACTGTCAGTATAATCAGTGCACTTGTCTACTGTTAGATACCATTGCCCAGCAACTCTAGGCTGCCTCCATTGTGCTTCAAGTCCTATACACTTCTTTCAGGATTTTTCCTGAAAAATTGTTCTTGGTGGGGCAGTTAGTCTACATAAATTATTCTATCCTCACTGGAAATGAAACCTCAAAGACTATCTTTCTCTATATTATTAAAGAAAATTCATGGCATGTAAAGAGAAGGATTTGTAAACTACAATTCTAGAAAGATGCCAAGGCAAGTCTATACTCATATCAAGGCCTTATTCTTCATTCAATAGACACAGGATAGAATGGATTTCCTCATGGAATAAATAGCTTTATGCAGAATTTCATCTTCTACCAGAAAATTAATCCCAAGTGCAAACAATAGTGTTTTTCATGATGTTGCAGATTTTCAAATATTTTAAAAGCACACAAATGAAGCATAGTTGCCCAATATGTAAATTATTAATGTGTACCTAGGTGCAGATATACAGAACTATTTCTTCTAAAGTATAAACCATGAATGCATTTGACTTTGATATCAAAACAGACTTATTACATGGCATCACCATGGTTATAAGTATACTGGACTTCATTCAAAAAGCATTTATCATCAATCAAGTATGAGTGAGCATGCTTTTCCCATTTTCCATTGATTTGTTCTTCAAAATAATACAGGGAATTCTCACTGCAAAAATTTAAATGTCTTCGTAAATATTATCTCTCACCAATGTAGAGAGATGCTAGAATAACCATGCCCAGAGTTATGAACAGGATATTGTGAAATATTTCATTTGATATTTTCATGTAAGTCACTGAGGCAAAGATAGCATTTGCCTCCTGAGGACAGTCATTATCTGCCTTGTTTGCCTCTGTTTCCTTAGGGTCTCACACAATATCTATTCTATGGTAGGTACATAGCCAATGCTTGTTTGGTATATAGGTAAAAAAGAAAACAACTAGAAAATAATTAAAATGGAAGAGTAGTATTTAAGTTTGGTGTAAAATTAGCATAAAATAGGGGATCTTAATTTTTTCTTAGTAAATTTCCAAAAAAAGACCTGAGGCAAAGGAAAAAAATGTCATGTTCCTAAATAATAAGAACTGCTAGAATGTTATTTATTTTGCAAAAATGAACAAGGTATTTGTTATAAATGTGTACTTTCTTAAGAAAGACAATATGTAGTATAATAAGGTTTTCATAGAAATTCACGAGGAAATAATTTCTACAGTAAGTAAACTGTTTTTCCTAAGTTCTGTGAGCTGTCCTAGCAAATTAATTGAACCCAAAGAGGAGTAACTGGAACCTCTAACATGTAGTTAGTCAAAAACAGAGTCTGGGCTTGAGGCTAGACTCTGAAGTCTATGGGAAGATATGGTCGATAGCTAGTGTTTGAATTACTTAAATTCTCAGACACCCTGCTGATGTCCAATATTTGTTTGTTGGTGTGAGGAAAACCACTCCCCCAACTTTGGAATTGGATCCAGGAACCCCATTCAGTTGGTGACAGTAAAGTGAGATTTGCTAGAATGCTGCGACTCATGGAAACATGATTTTTCAAAAGAAAGGATAAAAGGGTAAGGGATGAGGAACCTTGATTTTGTTGGCTACCTGGTCACCTATCGTATGAAACTGCACCTGTGCTGTTATCATAACTGCAGGTAAGAGTTACCAGTGGGATTTAGAAATGGTGGTAGATCTGACTTTCAAGGAGTTGGCTCATTGAACATATAAGGAAATGCAAATTAATGAGAAGCATGCTAACTATCCAGTTCCCTGATTATTGTTATTTGTAATAGCCACAATGAAAGTAAAAGAAATTGCTGGGTATCTTTATCTGAACCTGGTGCAAATTAAGGTCAAACTGGGATTTAGCTATCAGCCTCAAAGTCACTTAGAAATGTAGATGCGAATACTCAATTCTATAAAGAAATGCAGCAAGCGATAGAAAATGCACAAATTAGGATGGCTGAGCATTTGTTCAGACTGAGAAACACATTTACCACCCATAGCATTCAACAATGGGCAGAGAGATCTCCTCCTCTGAGTAACAGTCTGATAAAGAATTAGAATGGGTGATTAAAACATTGGTTTTCTAAATGGGGGAGAGCTGGCTTACATGAAGGGCTGGCTTACATGCTTTCATGAGTGTAAGCTGACACTAAATGTTAGCGTGAGTAAAGGTAAAGGAATGTTCCCACTAGGTAGACTTGTCTGTCTTTCTGGTGATCTGGGGATGAGGGTGTGGGGAAGGAGCAGGTGTACTTTTTTCCCCACATCACCCCAACTTTATCCCCCCCCAACTTGATGCAGTAGGCATAGGGTCAGGGCTGCAACTACAAGGAATGGAAGAAGAGATGATTCCTAAGCAATAAACTGTAACTGTGTTTTTAACCTTTATGTCAGAATTCCCAAGGGTCTGATGGGTCAGGATGTGTCTTCGGCCCCTCTGGAAAATTTAGGGTTAACAGCTGAATCAGCTATATGCCAGTTGGTAAAGATAGTCCACCAGTTCTGTATCTATGATCTATGTAACTTCACATTATCGGAATGGAAGTGGGCAGAGGGAGAGGCACTTGTTAGACCAGTATTGCTGCCAGCAATCTAGACAAGCACAATTGCCAAACCTAACATCCCTTCCAAAGGTGGAGAAGTTGGAGTATATGTAGAGAGGAGGAAAAATAGTCACTGAGGGTAAAAAAAAAATGATTAACTGAGTTGTATTATAAGGAAAATTCTATATAACATTACACCTTGAAAAGAGGTTCAGAGGAAGAGAAGATATCATCTTTTATCTCCATTATACTAGATGACCGGAAGGGTGAAACCAAATGTTAGACCACTTCTGCTTTCAGAACCTGACAGAATCAGATGGAATGCTGCAAACCTGAGAGCACTCACCCTGGGAGATATTTTCGTATGGTATGATGATGGACTGAATAGTTATTAAAAACTGAATGAGATTCTCATAATGTACCAGCATCTTTGGCTTATATGATAGTGTTGCCATGAGTGACCCACATCCAAAGAACAGGGGGTTGACTGTAATATTATGATCTATAAAATATTTGATCTTCATCCATAGTACCTGGCCCATAGCTGTTCAAACCCTTGGAATTTCGTGTTAAAAATAATCAAGGTATCTTTTGCTCTGTTAATTAAGGTGACTTTTGGACCCCACCCAAGAGTGGAGGATGGTTTCCAGGAGAACCGAGAGTGTTAATAGACATTTGGAACTTTCAGTTTCACCACCCACTGACCTCTAAGGAGAGGATATGGGCTGGAGATGAAGTTCAATTGAATGACTTGGTCAATTATGAACATGTAATGAAACCTCTATAAAAACTTAGGAAGATGGCACTGCAGGCCTTTTATTTCGGAGAGCCTCCTTGTTGGGAAACCAGAATAATTCCATATGCCATAGTGTTCTGTCCCAAGCTCCACAAGAATAAAAGTTCTTTGGCTTCGGATATAACCACTGTATCTCTTCATTTGGTGCTGATACATATCCTTTGTAATAAATTGATAATAAGTGAGTAAGGAGGTTTTCCTGAGTTCTGTGATCCATTCTAGAAAATTTATTGAACCCAAGAAGAGAGTCATTAGAACCTTCAATCTGTTGCCACTCAGTCATAAACAAAGAGCCTGGGCTTGAAGCTGATGTCGTGCGTGTGTGTGTGTGTGTGTGTGTGTGTGTGTGTGTGTGTGTGTGTTGGGGATGGGGCAATCTTGTAGGAGTGAACTCTTGATCTGTGGAATCTGATGCCATCTCTGGGTAGATATGTCAGAATCTAGTTGAATTCTCGGACATCCTACTGGTGTCCAAGAATTGTTTGTTGGTGTTGGGAAAACTCCCTGCCCCCTGAACCCAACCCATCATGTTAGAATCAGGTCAAGAAACCTTATTCATATAATAACTTAATGAAATTGGCAAAATTCTTAAAAACTTATTACAGTACTACTCTTCATTTTTTTAAAAAGTATTTCAGCCCTGGCTCATGTAGCTCAGTGGATTGAGCATGGGCCTGTGAACCAAAGGGTTTCCAGTTCAATTCCTAGTCAGTGCACATGACTGGATTGCAGGCCAGGTCCCAGTAAGGGGTGTAGGAGAGGCAACCACACAGTGATATTTCTCTCCCTCCCTTTATCCTTCCTTTCCCCTCTCTCTAAAAGTAAGTAAATAAAATATTTAAAAAAGAAAAAGTATTTAAAATAATAATATAATTGTGAAGCTTGAAATGACCTAAAGTAATCTTTCTGCTCATTTCTCCACCATTGTGTAGAATGATAAACATAACTATTTCAAAAAAGTGTTAATCTCAATGTTTAATGTCTCTGAAAGTTTTACTATATAAAACTGATGCAACTCAGGACCTCATAATCCTTACAATGTAAAAAAAAAAAATTCCCTTTAGTTCCCAAGCCAAAAACTTTCCTGTTAATATTAGGGTATGAATATACTTTTGAAAGTGACAAGTATTATAATATTTTGTATATAGGCAAAGCAATCTCATCATAGAAAAAAATTGAACAAGGCACTTTGAATAGAAAGTTAAAAGCACCTTGATCCTGTTTCTAGAGATCCTTTCTATCAACACATTGGTGAACATCTCCACTGATAATTGCATTCATCTACACTTGCTCTCAGGCTTTTAAGAAATTATCAACACATGTGCTGACATGACTCCATTTTTCCACTTCCACAATTAACCAAAGTCTGGCTCCTTTAACTGTGCTCAAAAGGCTAGCTTTCGTTTATGTTTCAGATTTCTTATTACTCTTCAGTCTGGGAATCTGTCATGTTTGAACAAACAATTTTCAAAAGAGCCCTGCCATGTGTAGGTTTTAAACAAGCTGTTTTAGTCCAATGAAGACAATAGTGAAACTCTGCAGTAGTGAAATAGCCAGTTTGACAAAAATCTGCTTCTATGAATATATGTCACAACAAGTACTTAATAGGCAATCAAGTACTTGGCTTTGCTTTCTTCTTCTTGGTCACGGGACTTGAAAAGCATTTTCTTTAGAGAAACTCTTCCATACAAAATATAATAATAACAACAAAATAGAATGTTTGAAGACATTAGTTGTTAACTAGAACTATTGTTTAGTCAACTCAGTATTTCTTACTTTTCCAGTTCAGAATGATTTCATTCCTTTATGCATCCTCCTCCCCACCTTCTCTTAGGTTTAATATATCAGCTAGTTAATTAAAAAATATTAATCAAATCATGTTGTAGGGGACTCAGTCTAGAAAAAACATAAGTTCACTTGGCTTCATTGCATATGAATCTGATTAATTTGGGGGAGCATGATTGGTTCTACATGCAGACAGAAACATATTTACCCCAGGAGATTCAACTGCAGGTGAACAACCTATCTAGTTGGATGTTCATATGCTTTTTAAAAAATTTTTGTTTAATTTTATTGTTGTTTAAGTACAGTTGTCTGCATTTCCCCCACACCTAGTAAAGCAATTTTATTTTGCACACACCATAGAGGAGTAGAGCCAGCACCCTGCTGAGGCATTTGCCTCTAGTGCAAAAATTAAAGGGGAGCTGAAAAACTCAGTAATCAAGATACACAATATTTAATATACTATTTAAAATAAATCTTTCCAAAAATATCTATGATAAACAGAAATAAAATTTTTAAAGAAAAACAGGATCAGTATTGCTTATTTTATTTAAGTGTTACTTATTTTATGTTAGCTCCAATATGGCTTGGTGAGGCATCACATCCTGCTTTTACTATTATTATCATTTTTAAATTATCTCTTAATTTTCATACCCAAGGCAAGTGGCTCACTCACTAGCCCTGACCCTGTATGGAATGCTTTCCTTTGTCACCATTGAAAGGGGTAAAGTTTCAGAAAATGCAGTGAAAATTCAAGCCACTTAACTTTTTCCTCTCTCTTGCACTTAACGAAATGATTACAACTCAAACTCTAACACTGTAAATTATTTACTTACAGATATCCACAATCATCCTGGTGCCTCTCTTCAAATAGATTCTGATTTAATATGTGCAACGGAGGGTCTAAGAATCTGTACTTTACTTTTTTCCTTTTTGTATCCACACCCAAGGGCATACCTATTGATTTCAGAGAGATGGGAGAGAGGGAGAGAGGGAAGTGTCATGTGAGAAACATGCATCAAGTGCATGCGCCCCCCTCCTACATGCACCCCCATCTCCCACCAGATGAACCTGCAACATATCCATGTGCCCTGACTGGGAATGGAACCTGAGGCATTTGGGCCTGTGGGTAATGCTCCAACCAACTGAGCCACACCACTCAAGGAGGAATATGTACTTTATAATAAATACTAAGTGATCCTGTCTCAGGTTGTCCGAGGATAATGCTAAGGAAATGCTTGCTAGATTCTAACAGCTGTTCACTATTGTTTGTCTCTCTTCTGACAGAGGAAAGTGTTCTTAAGGATAACCATGGTTAAAAAAAAAAAAAAAAACCTAAAATACAATGGCTAGAAACTGCCTGGTTATATTCAAAACAATGACAAAAGATGAAAAAGATCTGACATTTTAATATCTTTTTAAGCTTTCATAGGGCTTTCACAGCTATGTGACTTTTGATAGGTTGTGCAGTTTGGAAATTTAATATGGAATATACTTGATATGCTGAAAATGACCATTGCTATGCTATGTCAATTGTAAATGCTATGTAAATGCTATGTTTAGGTGATCTGTGTTTTAATTTTATTTACCTTGGACATTTATCATTGAACTATTTTACATTTTTCAAAAAATGAATACCTAAGAAAATATTGCATGTGATATACAATGGAGATTTGTATGCTTATAAATATACTTTCAAATTTTACAAGGTGAGAATTAATGTTTTTAACAATCTAATGGTGAACAAATATAAGTATTTTAACTTCTACCTCTTTTCATATTGTATCAGCTTATTAGTGTTTATGAAAATCATGTTCTAAGAACTGCACATTGAAATCAATTGGTTGTTCACTAAAATACAGATTCCTGGGGCTGCTTCAATATCTCACAGATTGGAATTTTCTAAAAGAAGAGCTGAGAAAGTTGACTTTTTAATCTTCATCCCCATATAATTCTGCTGTATCCTAAACTTTGAGCACCATTAGGGGTACACACACACACACATCTACACACACATATAATGTTTTTAATATAGCAGTTTGGTGGAAGAAGTTAGTCTTTCAAGGGCAGAAGTTAATCTGCCCACTTCTCCATTAGTCTCCAAATGTAAAGGAATATATGACCACTTTCTGTATTTCATAAATAGCAAAATAAAGGAAGAGCATGAATAGCTAACAGAGTCATGGCTGAGCAAAACTTATTTTGGATTTCACTCTGCCACTTTTTCTGGGGAGTTTAAGATTTACCATTTTTTGTTGTATATAATGTGCACTTTTGCCCAAATTTTTGAGAGAAACATAAGGATGCACATTATACATGGGTAGTACTAATTCCATATCTATATAAATATTTTTAATTATTTTATTTATGCTTATGCATTAAAAGAGTGACTCTAGAAAGGGATAATGATATCCATATGCAAAATAATACCCTGGAATACGATAATCAGTGTTATTTCTAAATATAAATTTAAAAATAACTGAAAATAAATCAGATTTAAATGAATGGCTTTTTTTCCCTGAAAGTTTTGGCCAAAAGCATGGGTGCACAGTGTACATGGGAGCACATTATGCATGACAAAATATAGTATGTTATATCCTTATAGCCAAAGGTGCCCTATATGGATATGAGAGCTCACAAACAGTATTTGTGCTGTAGGAATGAACCTAACAGAAAGTACAGAAAGTGTGTCTTCTTAATTTTTGTAGTACTAGTATTAATTACTTTTTAATTTCCTTCTTGAAACTGTAGTATTTAATTTTTGATCAATGTAATCATCGCAAGGCAACAAGCTCCATGTGCACAGTGTCCCTGACGGGCAACCTGCAGGGCACGTCTATTCATATATTTGCTCGTAGGCTCTGTGTCACCCCTTTTCTCTTCATATCTCTGAGTCCCTGTGTCTCTCCCTCTTTTTTCTCTCTCCATCCATCTCCCTAAACTTTGTGCCTTCAATCCCTATTTCTTCCAAATTTAAGATTTACGGTTTACTAGTTGGCTTCACACATACAATTCAACATATTTAGCATACTTTCTAATGCCAAAGCTTCACAGTAGCCTTGGTTAGAAAGCATAATCAAAGTCAATAAACATCATTAACTCAAAGTTGCATATCCAAGAACTAATGTCTTCCCCTGTGGAATTCAAGTCCAGAGAAATCAGCTAGATATTACACCCACACAAAGTCCCATTTGCAAATAAAAGACTCTGTAGATAAGGCAGTAAGATCACTAATAGATATTTCTTAATAGTAGTCCTTGTGGTTTTGTTTGGAGCCACATTGTCCTTGCACTGTTAAAATTCTTAGTAGATTACTCTCTTGAAGAGGCTTAACAACATAAAAGCAAAAAGAGGACGGCTCTAGTACACAAGAATTTGGAGGCACAAAATAAATGATGTCATTTAATGACTGTCCTTCATGAATAATTAAAAAATATAAATGACAGCAAATGAAAGTCACCATCCCCTCTCACTTTATTAATTTAAGTATTGGTGACAATTCATTGACTGTGTCACATTCACAAGAGTTTCTTATTATGAAATATACAATTGTTAATGAGAGCATATCCTAAGTTACTTGTAAAGATACTCAGGATATTTGATTATCAGACACACAGGAAAGCCTAATACATGAATGAATATGCCCACATGGGTGATTTTTTAAACAATGGTTGTTCAATCTTCTATTCTAGAAATTTTAGGTACTGCTCTCGATGAGAGATTAGCTTCTGAATCTCAGAAACTAGTATCCATTCTAGTGTTGCCATGTGTTTTTGAATGTCACTGATATCGGGTGGAACTTTGAAGAGTATTCAGAGAAGAGCTCAGTAACTCAGAAAATATCTACTAGTCACTGTCACTCTGGTTCCCAGTCAGGAAGCTCAAAGGGCTATGTCCCCAAAATAAGACCTGTTCTCTCTGTTTAAACCACTCTTGGCTTTCAGAAAAAATCCACAGGGCTTACTTTAACAAAAATTATTATTCAAATTTGAATATATGTAAAAATAGGATTAAAACCTCCATGTTCCTTATTCACTTCAACAATTTTAATTCATGGACAATCTTATTTGTTATGAGCTGTTTCTGCATTATAGTTTCCTACATTCTGTGTTTTACAAATTGCACCCCATGGTTTAATGTAACATGTTTCTGTCTCCCCTGTATCTCATATAAATTAGAAGTGAGATCTGGAGATTTGATTAGATTGAAGTTAGAAGGTTTGGGGAATACGACTTTATTGTAGTGTCATGCATTTTATTCAAGAGATATATAATATCTATCTTTTGTTAGCAATTGACCGCTTAAATCAATTTCTTGATTGGGGTTGTAAAATAGTAATATTTTTATTTATTTAGTCCTTGTTAATTTATTAACTGAAACACTTGTATAAAGACCAAATTTCTAATGTCAACTATTTGATTACTCTGAGTCACAGCTGGACAAATGCCTGTTTTCTTTATTTTTGTATGTTTAAAATAATGAATTGTTTCTTTCTGTCCTTCAAATGTCAAAAATGTATTATTTTGCTTGTTTGAATTTTTTTGTGTTGAATGTCTTTGTGACTCATTCCTTGAAATATTTTAATGGACTTTGGTCCAGTGCTATTATTATGCTTACTGATGTTCAGATCTTGTCATCTTTGACTAGTGGGAGTCCATTTAGGTTGTTCTCAATTACTTCCTGACAACTCTGGTGTTATTTGTTAGTTTCCTTGTTCTACAATCTTTTTGTATAATATCACGATCAAGCTATGGTCATAATAGGCCAATATATTATTTCATTACAGGTAGGGAATAGTGACATTTTAATTCTAGAGAATTCAATAATAGTGATATTCTAATTTTATCATTCTTTCTTCATTTATTATATGAACAAATTCATTCTCAATTCTTTGAATAGTTTGATGTACTTTGTATTAGAAAGACAGAATAAATATTTTAAGAATATCTTTTTATTTACCAATATTTTAGAATATTGCTTGTTTCTCTAAAAAAGGTACCATCAATTCTGTGGGAGATTAAATTATCGGCATTGGTCTTTCATTATATATATGGCTACATAGGTGCTATGTTGCTTATTAGTTAATTTTTAGTAGAAGCGGAGTGCTCTTCCTTTTCTTTACTTTGGGCTCAGTCCCTCTGGCTATAGACATGTTAACAGCCATGAAGAAATAATGGTTTGTGTGGTTTGGCTTTCTTTCTTGACTTCTGCCATTATCCTGAGAAGAATGTATCAACTGCTGACTTAAGGATGATGGCAGAAATGCAGAAGAGATCTGAAACCCATCTGCTGCTTGAAGTCAAGACCAACTAAATCATCTGACCTCCAAGAGACACACAGACATGTAAGGAAGAATCCCTGATGTTTGCTTAAGCCACTGAGTTTTGGGATGGTTTATTTCACAAAATTATCGGTAATGGATGACTGATATAGTGAACAATGAGAAGTTCATGTTATTATGAACTGATGAATCTTAAAGAGGTTTGCTATGTTTCAATCCATTTGTTTTATTATTAGAATATTCTCCAATGTCTCACTTCTATCCAGTAAGAGTCTCTTCAAATTGCTCCTAAATCTGTTTGACGGAACTTTAATGTTCTTTGATAACTTTATTGCTCTCTGTTATAACTAGATTTTCCATGCTCATTTCCTGTCTTCCTGCCCCAGACCTGGAGTAAGCCTTTCCATATGAATCCCTGTATCCTTTTGGTGTGAAATGTTACTTAAATACAACAATCTTGGTGCTAGAGATGCTATTAGTACTATGTTGATCAGCTTCTAAGCTGATTCACTGGACAGAGCTAGGAACTTTTTATTTAAGAGAAAACATGCTATAAGTTTACATGAATATTTCCAGTTAAAATGTAAAAATTTAAGATAGGTTTTCCTTAATATCTTTAATTTATACATATATATCTTTTCTAATGTATGTATAACATGATTTCAAAATACTAATACTGTTATTACAAAATATGATTACTGAAAATACTTTGAGATTCATTTTGCAGTTTTTTAAATGCTATATTCTCCTAGAAATTAATAATCAAATTACTATTTCCAACAGTCATTTATAATTTTTCACTATGTGTGTGATTTAGGCACCAACTAGATGTACTGCTTTGTTTATTTTTTCTTTGATCTTAGATACTGCTGTAAGAATTTAGATTTTTTCTTATTATTATGTAAAACATTTACATATTTATAAATAAATTGAATGAAATGAAGTATTTTCTATGAAGTGTGATTTTCCCCAATTCCTCCAATTCATTTCTCCTATTATATTTTATTTTTTTATATTTTGCTATTCTTTATTTTTGAAACTATATAATTATATGTATCAGTATTACATCTAATTTTTATTACATAGTTTTTTTTTTTATTTTCTTCATTAAATCAATGGCACATATTTCTCTTTTCTCCATAGTTAATTTGTTGTTCACTTAAGAATAGATTGTGGGGCCCTGGCTGGTGTGGCTCAGTGGATTGAGCACTGGCCTATGAAGCAAATGGTCACTGGTTCAATTCCCATTCAGGGCATATGCCTGGGTTGCCAGCCATGTCCCCAGTAGGGGGTGCACAAGAGGCAACCACACATTGATGTTTTTCTCCCCTACTTTCTTCCTCCCTTCCCCTCTCTCTAAAAATAAATAAAGATTTAAAAACTACTAAATATTAAAAAAAAATACATTGTGGAGAACTTTATATAGGAACATATGGATATATTTACTCTATCTTTAATAGCTGCATACTACTCCAAAATGCAGATGAACAGTAGTTTATTCAATAGTCCTCAACTTGGATTGTTTTCAGTCTTTTACTATTAAAATAGAGATACCATATATGGTCTTATGTAAAGGCCTTTTGCACTTTTGCCAGTTGGAATGCTACAAGTCATTTTTCTTGTCCAAGAGTACATCTGTAGATAATTTTGCTTCATATTGCTGAATTTCCTCTCTAAATGTACTGGTCTTGTGTATTCTCACCTGACTTACCTACTGCTGAATCACAATAGGGTTAAGAGCTGATAATACACATTTGAATAAGGGAAACACTCATGAAAATAAATACAGTATTACTTAATACTATTAATATTTAAATCTTAACAAATAAGAATCTTAAAAAGAGTTTGATAAGTTAGACTTCATTAAATTAAAATCTATTTTTTGGAGGACAACATTAGAAACATAAAATTAAAGGCCATCCACTGGGAAACTATAATATATTTATCTACAAAAAAACTTGATTTTAGGATATATGAAACATTTTTACAATTCAACAAGTTAGGGTTACAAACAACACAGTTATAATATGGGGAAAAGACTTGAATAGATATTTCACAAAAAAAAATACATAGGAATGGCCAAAGAGCAAATGGAAATATTCTTAACATCATTAGTCATCAGAAAAGGACAATTAAACCAAATAAGGTGCCAAAACACCTCCATTATAATGGTCACAATGCCAAGTATTGAAGAGAATGAGACACACTGGAATTCTCATACAGTACTGGTGAAAAGTGTTAAATGGCACAATCATTTTGGGAAACTTTGGCCTTTTTTTAAACTGGAAGTTTGTACCTTTTGATTCCCCTCATCCATTTGGCTGAGGCCCCAACCTCTAGCAACCACCAACCAGTTTTCTGTACTTAGGAGCTTGATGTTTAGTTTTGTTTCAGATCTTACATATAAGTGAGATCATACAATATTTGTCTTCATCTGCCTTATTTAACTTAGTATAATGCTGTCAAGGTCTATCCATATATATCATATTTTATTTATTAATACATCTGTCAATGGACTCTTAGGTTGTTTATTTTATCTTTTTTAAATAATGCTGTAATAAACATGGGGTGCATGTTCATATCCTTTCAAATTAGTGTTTTCACTTTCTTTGTATAAATATCCAGATATGTAATTGTTGTATCATATGATAATTCTATTTTTAATTTTTAATTTTGTTTGAGGAGTCTTCATATTGTTTACCATAGTGGTTGCACAATTTACATTCCCACCAACATTCATCAAGATTTCTCTCTGCTTCACATCTATCATCTTTTTGATAATAGGCATACAGATATGTACAAAGTGATAACTCACTGGAATTTTGATTTGCATTTTTTTAATGATTAATAATGTTGAACATCTTTCCATGTACCTGTTGGCCATCTATATGTCTTCTTTTAGAGAGATGGGTATTCAGATTCTCTGCCCTTTTTTCCCATTGACTGTATGTGTTTTTTCTTTATTTCAGATATGAATCCTTTATTAGATATATTATTTGCAAATATCTTTCTCATTCAGTAAGTTTCCTTCTCATCTTGTTGATTTTTCTTTGCTGTATAGAAGCTTTGATGTAGTCCCACTTTTTTATTTTTGCTTTTGTTACTGTTGCTTTTGGTGTCAGGTCCAACAATCATGACCAAGACCACGTGAAAAAGGATACCACTGATTTTTTTTTTTTTGAGGAATTTTATGGTTACAGATCTTACATTCAAGTCTTTAATTTATTTGAGTTAATTTTTTTATATGGTGTAAGACAGAGGTGTAGATTTATGTTTTGCATGTGACTGACCAGTTTTCCCAATACCATTTACTGATCAGACTGTCCATTTTCCATTTTATAGTCTTGGCTCCATTGTAAATTCAGAACATGTATACATGGATTTATTTCTGGGCTCTCTATGCTGTTCCACTGATCTATGTGTCTTTGTTTCCCCAAATAATGTACTCTTGATCACTATAGCTTTGTAATATAATTTGAAATCAGGGAGATTGCTACCTTCATTTTTTTCTTCTGCCTCAAGATTGCCTTGGCTATTCAAGGTCATTTTTGGTTCCATATAAATTTTAGCATTGTTTGTTCTATTTCTGACAAGAATATCATTGGAATTTTGAAGGTGTTACATTAAATCTGTAGATTGTTTTGGGTAGTATGAACATTTTAACAATATTCTTCTAACCCATAGGTACAAAATATGTCTTTCTATTTATTTGTGTCTTCAATATTTTTTCATCAATGCCATATAGTTTTCAGTGTACAGGTCTTTTATCTCTTTGATTAAATTTATCCCTAGGTATTTTATTCTTTGTGATGCAATTATAAATGGGATTGTTTTATTGATTTTTCTTTCTGGTAGTTCATTATTACTGTACAGAAATGCAACAGATTTCTGTATATTTGTTTTCTATCCTGTAACTCTACTGATTCTTCTATTAGTTCTAAGAGTCTTTTTTTTTTTTTTTTAATTTTGGTGCAGTCTTTAGGGTTTTCTATATATTGTATGTCATCTGAAAATAGTGACACTTTTACTTTTTTTCCAATTTGGATGTCTTTTCTTTTTCCTACCTGATTGCTCTGGTTTGAAATTTTAGTACTATATTGAATATATTTTTTTAATATCTAAAAAAGAAAGTTCCAGAACCAAATGTGGATTGGTCACCACTGGTGAATTCTACCAAACATTTACAGAATTATCAATACCAATAGTTTCAAAGTTCAAGAAGAAGGAGAAGATCAAGAGGATCAACAACAAGAAGAACAATAGGAGGAGGAGGTAAAAATAATTCTGACTCATTGAATAAGACCAACATTGCCTAACAATACCAAAGCCAGATAAAAGTGATGAGGAAAGATTATTATAGACTATGTACATTATGAGGGTAGACACAAAAATTGACAACAGAGTACTAGCAAAATGAACTATCCAAATCTATATTAAAAGATTATTGTCCCAGGAATGCAAAAGTAGTTCAATGTAAGAAAATCAATTAATTAAACCAGCCAGAGAAAGACAAGTACCATATGGTTTCACTTATATGTGGAATCTAATTAAAAAAAAAAAAAAAACTGAAAGAAAAAATAGAAACAGACTCATCAATACAGAGGACAGATTGACAACTGTCAGAGAGGACAGGGTTAGGGGTCTTGGAAAAAAAAGTGAAGAGGCTAAGCAAAGAAAATAAAAACCTTGTAAGCAGAGACAATAGTATGGAGGTTAGAAGAAGGAAAGCAGAGTGGGGGTAGTAGAAAAGTGTAAAAGAAGGATATACGTTGATGGAAAGAGACTTGATTGGGGTGGTAGACACACAATATAATATAAAGATGATATATTATAAAATTGTATACCTGAAATGTAATTTTTCAATCAGTGTCATCCCAATAAATTCAATAAAAATTTTAAAAAGAAAATGAATTAATATATCACATTAAGAGAACAAAAAGGAAAAAGCACATGACCATCTCAATTGATGCATGAAAAACTTTTGACAATATTAGTAGTTTCATATGATAAAAATAGGAACAGAAGGGAACATCCTCAACCTGGAAAAGGGCACTTATGAACAACACACAGATAAACGTTGCACTCAATAATGAAAGACAATCTTTTTTTCTGAGATTATGAAGAAGACAAAGATATCAGCTTTTACCATTGTCATCAAACATTTTGCTAGTTAGAACAATTAGGAAGCAAAATCAAACAATCGATCAATTAATCAATAAAATGCACCTAAATTGGAAAGGGATAGGTAAAACTTTCTCTATTTTTAAATGACACAATCATATAGGTAGAAAATATCCCCACATCTAAAAAAGCTACTAGAACTGCCTTGGCTGGTGTGACTCAGTGGATTGAGCACTGGACTATGAACCAAAGGGTCACTGGTTTGATTCCCAGTTGGGGCAGATACCTGGGTTGTGGGCCAGGTCCCCAGTAGGGAGTGCTCAAGGGGCAACCACACATTGATATTTCCTTCTCTTTCTCCCTCTCCTTCCCTCTCTAAAAAATAAAATAAATAAAATATTTTTTAAAAGTACTAGAACTAACAAATTCAGCAAAACTTGATGATATAATGCTGATACCCCCAAATCAGTACTGTTTCTATATGCCTGCAATAAACAATTTAAACAGAAGGAATCACTAAACATTTCCACTTATGATAGTGTCCAAAATATTAAAGTAACTGGAAATAAATTTAACCAAGGAGGTGAATACTTGTACACTGAAAACAGTTAAAAATTAAAGAAGACTTAAGAAAATGGAAATATATTTGAAGTTCATGGAATGGAAAACTTCATATTGCAATGCTGTCAATATAGCCCAAAATAATCCACAGATTCAATGCAACCCTTTTCAAAATTCCAAGGCATTTTCTTTGTTTAAATGGTAAAGCTGTACCTCAAATTCATATGGTATGCAAGGGGTCCCAAATAATCAAAATAAACTAAAAAAATGGTTAAAGGTATCATGTTTCCTGATTTCAAAGTGTACTATTTCAATACAAAGATATAATAATCTAAATCTTGGTACTGCCATAGGATGGACATATAAACCAATGGAACAAATTGAGAATCTAGAAATAAATTCATCTATGACCAATTATATTTGACAAGGGTGCTAAGATTATTCAATACGGGGAGGGGACAGCAGGTAATAACAGTCTCCTCAACAAATGGTGGTGGGATGACACCTGGATATTCACATACAAAATAATGAAGGTCCCCTTTTTCACATCATATGCAAAAATTAACTCAAAATGGCTAAATAACCTAAATGGAAGAACTAAAATTATAAAACTTTTAGAACAAAACAGATAAATCTATATGACCTTAAATTTGGTGATTCTTAGATATGACACCAAAGCATAAGTAACAGATTACAAAATAATTAAATTGGATACATCAAAATTAAAAGGTTTTGTGCCTCAGAGTATATTTTTAAGGAAGTGAAAAAAGCAATCCAGAGAAGGGAGGAAAATATTTTTATCCATGTCTGATTAGGGCCAGAATATATAAAGAATCCTGGAGTAGGGGAGAGTAGTGGGGAAAAAGACAGGACACGTGTAATTGAACAACAATAAAATAAAAAGAAAAAGAATTCTTATTATTCATCAAGAAAAATAAAAACAATCCAATTTAAAAATCAGTAAATCCTTAAATGGATACTTCTCTAAGGAAAATTTACAAATGCTTAACAAACACATAAAAAGATGCTCACCAATATTACTCTTAGGAAAATGAAAGTCAAGGCTACGGTGAATTACCAATTACACTCAATAGGATATACATAACAATAATATTTGAAAAAGGAAAATGACAAATAATGCTGGGGATGTGGGAAAATTGAAATATTCATGTATTGCTGGAGAAAGTACAAATTGATACAAGCACTGGAAAATAGTTTGGTGGTTCCTAAAAAAGTTCAAAAAATAATTACCATAAGGCTCCCCAATTTCACTCCCAGTATAATTAAAAACAGGTATCCAAACAAGCACATGTATGCTCATATTTAAAACAGTGTTCACAATAGCCAAAATGTAGAAACAGCCCCAATATCAGTCAATGGATGAGTGAATAAACAAAGTGTTGTATATGCATAGAGTATTATGCAACCATAAAAAAGAATGAAGTACAGAATGCAGATTGGTGTGTGCCAAGGGCTAGAGGGAGGAGAGAATGAGGAGAAACTCCTTAATGGGTAAGGGACTTCACTTTGGAGTGATGGGAATATTTGGAACTAGAGAAATTTCACAACATTGTGAATGTAGCAAATGTCATTTAATTGCTTACTTTAAAATGGTTAATTTTATGTTATAGGAATTTAACTTCAAAGCATTATTTAAAAATATCATATGATCTCACATATATGTGATCTAAAGAACAAAGCAAACAAACAAAATTCAAACAGAATCATAACACAGAGAGCAAACTGGTAGTTGCCAGAGAGGAGAGCTGTGTTGGGATTGGTTGAAAGAGGTGAAGGGACTAACAAAGCACAAATTGGGAGTTACAAAATAGTCATGGGGAAGTAAACGAAGCATAGGAAATATAGCCAATAATATTGTGAGAACTATGTATGGTACCTGTTGGGGTACTAGCAATATCAAGGGCAACACTACGTAAACTATATAGCTATCCAACTGCTAAGCTGTATACTTGAAACAGATACAAAATAATATTGAAAGAAAAAATTACTTATTCATGCATCAATACTTTCCAATTGATTTTCATGTGCTTGTAAAAATATGTGGACTATTCAATGCCTGTAAATTATATATATGAAGTATTCATATACATATGTAATATATATGTAATATATGAATACTTCATGTATATAATCTTCCTTGGTCACCTACTTTTTTCTTATTAGTTACTGAGCATATATTTTTTTTTTCATTGAAACTATGGAGCGTTATAATATAGAGAATATGTAGAAAATATATGTTCATTTTTGTCTTTGTCTATAATTGTTTAGAATTTTCTCTTAATCTTTATCCACAACAAGTAGGCTGCTATTTAAAAAATCAGATTGTACCTTGACTTATGAAAACCTAGAAGTAAAGATCTTTGAAGTATTCATGACTGATACAAACATATTTAACTATTTCTTACCTTTTATTACTCTAAACTGAAAATGCATCTTTAATACTCTGAAATATTCTCAGAAGCCCAGAACCGTGACGAGTGCCTAAATCTCACTCAGCCAACATTCAAAAGTAAAACTTTATTTGTACCAGTTTCCTTAATTAAGACTCTCCTTTAGTGGGAGAACAAAAAAGGTAATCTTATTGTTGTTTGCCAGTGGATTTATTTGAGGTTGCATGCTAAATTTTTGGTTGTTTTTACACAGATTTACATTAGGATCATGCTAAACTTATATAATGTCATGCATGTTAAATTTAATATCTTACTATTAAAATCTATTACTATTAATATCTTAAGTAGCACCATATTGTGCTATTGGAAAACAAACTGTCTTTTATAAGAAAATCTATGAATATGTGAACAAAAAAAATTTTTCTTATTCTTAAAAGTGGAAGGAAAAATGCAGCTCCCAAAACAAAAGAAAACAAACAACAAAAACAACAGGATAAAAAGAAATAATCTAGAAATATATGTAGAGTTTGCTTTTTAGTTAATTCTGAAGTGGTATGGGTTTTATGTTTGGTTAGAATGAAGGAATCCCACATCACCTACAGCCTCGTCACACAGCACATCCCCTTACCTCCACCACGGCCGTAACAGCTTTATCCTTGATAATCCATTCTACCACTAGTTCTATTTTTAATTTTTAGGAATTTGTTATATTAAACATTTTATCGACAAACATGTTTTGACCACCAAAAGTTACATAATGAGGAAGAATAATCAGCAAAATATATTAATGAGCATTTACTGAGTGCCCTTTTATGTATCGGAACTATTATAGAATTGTAACTTCACCATCTTGTTTAGACCTTGGGACAGTAGTATGAAGAAGATACTATCACCATCTGCCCGGCAAATTGTGAGCAGTGTACATGTTGGTTGCATACATTTTGAATGGATTATTCCCACCTTGCAGGTAAAGATGCTGAATCTCAGGGGGCTAAATCACTGCTCAGGACCCACTCACTGTCAATGACAGAGCAAGATCTCAGACTTGGATCAATTTGCTGACAAAATTATACACTTAGCTCCAAAGTCTAAGATTCTTTTCCACATCTGACAAGTCAAGTAGACATTCTTTGTTTTTCTTTTAAATAAATCTCTATAATCAATGATATGATAACAATCTGTCCCTTCCTTAAAAGGAGCATGCTGATTTCCAGCATTTACTCTAAAATCGCCAGCCTTGCACATAGTGTCAGATATCATTTAGCCACAAATATTCATGCCATTTTGGCTGCACTGTGCATATTTTATGAAGTTGGACCTACTCTTTCTTCAGTCCTTACATCAGTAGAGAAGGTAAATTAAGAAAGCATTATCAACTGAATAAGAAAAGTGAGAAATGGTTTAAAATGGTTATTCGATTCCCAGGTAGGTGAGAAGTCTCTCCTGAAGAGGCTGGAGTCAGAACAAGCTCCTACAGCTCTGAGAACATGTGGTTTGGGGAAGAGAGGCATGGAGAGCTGTTCAAAGCCTCAAGTTTTCCTTCATGTGTTTTGTTTCCTGTAGAAAAGCCTGATTGCCAGTTTCCAGGTATAAAATTCAAAGCATAATTGTAGTAAATAGTGACTAAGCACTGTTAGGAAATTCCAGTGAGTGGCCCTACACTTGAAGCACTCTGGATGAACATAACAGATGTGGGGCTGGCTCCGCGCCAGTCCCAGGCTCTCCAAGAGGACTCTCTCAAAGAGAGCATCTCTCTCACGGTATCTACGGAAAAATAGAGAGATGTTGCTTCACAATTTGCATATGTACGTAACACATGCGATACTTTATAGATGGATATATTTTAATATAATGTGATATCACATGCATAATTCCCAGTTCATATAATATAAAATATATAGTATTTTATACACTTCTTTTAGAGACAGTACTTACATAAGTGCCAAGTGCTTTTATGCCCATGAGCTCATTATAATTCATATTAACACTCCAGTGTGGACTTCTTTAAAAAGGACAATCTTTATTTCACCTCATAATTCCAAAGCATTATTTTAATAAATATCAAGTTTATGTTCATATTTTATTAATGTCCTTGTAAAAATTGCACCTGAGAAAACATCCATGGGAAAAATTGGTGATATTTTCTGTCAAGGAAGCCAGGACATTACTGCCTATCTATGCACAGACAGTAGGAAGAAGAGAGGAGAGGCAGTGGCACTTTCTCAGTGCATTTTTTTAACTTATGATAAAAACAATGAAAATAAATTACTAAAAGTGCATTATTTTGGCAATGTTATGACAAAAATATTTAGCTATTTATACCACCTTGAATTTTTATTCATATTAGAGCTGCACTACATTTTAATATTAGGAGGTATGTTGGCTATACTATTTATTACCATTTCACTGTTGAGCTAGTCAAAATACAAGTATCAATATGGGCCAGATTAAATAAGCAACTGAACACTGCAAAATGGAGAGGACACTGAATTTTGAACTTCTGCCAAGGGTTCCGTAGTTCAGGTTAGATTCTCTTCTTTCAGTAAATGGAAGGATATTAGCTGTATCCCCAAAAGCTTGTGAAGGGTGAGCTGGTATTATATGTTATAATATATAACATATGCTACAAGTCTCCCACATTTTAAGTTGGTAAAATTTAACAGCCTCACTTGAACCCACTTCAAACTCTAAAGGAAATATCATTGAACAATGAAATGTTTTGCCTTTATTTCTCACATTCATGTTAGCTTTAAAAGTGTGCCCTAACGTTGTGAAGAATTTCAAGATTTCAGGCATGAAACTGAATCACGTCTGTAGGAAAGTAGCTAAAAGTCGCAGATCCTTGTCTTTCACCTGGTTCTTTTTAGAAAATATGAATCATCAAGGAATATTTTTTCTTTTATTCCACATTAACATACTTCTAGATTAATACCAAAGAGACAAGAAATAATACTGTGGCTTTTTCATTTTCTATAATTTTAAAAATCATTGTTTTTCCTTGTAAAATACATTAGCCACTCATGACATAATTAACTTCTAATTGTGCAATATCCCTGAGATTGCCTTTGTAAATATTATTAAATGATAAAAGTAAGGCAAAGTTCTTTGAAGACAAAATATGTCCACTTACTGGTGTAGTATAATACTAACTAACATGCGGAATTATTTTAAACTCATTTTGAATAACAGATACACTAGATTCAGCATCTCTGTTTTGTTTGCCTTGCCTTCTTGCTGCGAGCTTATATTGTGAGAACAGGAAGAGCAAATTTAAAATTCATAATGAATTATATTTTATGAGTCAGACTGTCACATTCATTCTTGGTTTAAAAATAAATAAAAACTGTATTAAGTATCACCTGGGTAGAAAGTTTGCAATTTGGATTTCTAGGCTCTATGCCCATAAATTTTATGTAAGCGGGGCAGGAACAGGAATGTTAAATAGGATACCCAGGTGATCAAGATCCAGATCATATTTTGAGAGTAATTATCTTAAGGCTTCTTCCAATTCCAAATCCTCTTTTTCTATAATTGTCAGGAATGTAACACCTTTGGCATGAATAGGTAGGCCATATTCTCCTGGGTGTTCTGGCTCCATTTATAGAAACTGTTAAGATTTACCCAATAGGTTGAAGGCAGAAGGATAATGAAAATCAAGGAGTTTGCACAGTCATTCCAAGTTCCACACCTTTTCAATAAAACTAATAAATTATACACAACTCATAAGAACTGGCTGCAATATTTTATGTTCCATACAGAAATAAAAAGAGATCTCTACATGTCAAGCTTACATAATAGCTACAATGATCTTTTTCATCTGACGGTGCACACAGAAATGATTTCTTTACTGTCATTTCCTCACTTCTTTTACCAACGTTAAATGGAAAAAATTTTCACACTAATAAAGAGGCATGCATAAATATTGTATAAAATTCTTATTTAAAATTAAGAACCTCTCTTCAGCAGCAGTGCTGAAAGGAAAAAAAAAATCACCCCTATGTCTAGTAAAAAAAAAAAAAAAATCCTAGAAGTATTTCAAGTACAAAACATGTCTAGCTTTTAAGAAAAAAATTGACAGCAGCCATAAGAAAGGAAGTTAAACATATTTTCCCCAAAATATAGCTGCCCAATTATAGCAACCGAAAGACAGAATGGCACTTCCACTATTTCTTCAACAATTGTCATTCTACGTCATACAGAAGCTTCTTACTTGAATGAGGTACAATCGCCTGTAGCTAAAGATGAGTGTTATGCCAAATTTAGCTCTTCACTAGGTTTGTGTGCTAGAACACATCATGGCTTCCTGCTCAGCACAACTGTTCTGGAGAAACTCCTGCGCATAGGCTGTTTCTCAAGGCCGTTTCTTTATCCTATTCCCTTTCATGTGTGCTTGAATGAACAAACAGCATTACAAAGTAAAATTTTAAGAGGTGGATAATAGTTCAGAAAATAAATTATGTTAGCAGCAAATTACCTATGAAAAAGGAATTTAGTGGTCAGGAAAACTAAATTCTTGTTAAATTTATGTATTTCTCCTTTAATTTTAATTATTTTAATGAAGGATAATGAACCTATACTAAAATGTACAAAATGACTGAACCTTAAATGGACATTTCAATATTTTCTACATATATATTTATATTTTCAATCCTTACCAGAGGATGTGTTTATTGATTTGAGAGACAGAGAAAGAGAGACAAATATTGACGTGAGAACCTTGGATTGGTTGCCTCTCATACACTCCCCCACCAGGGATTGAACCCACAACCTACGCATGTGTCCTGACCAGGAATCAAACCTGAAACATTTTGGTGTCTGTGATGATGCTCCAAACAAGTGTTCTACCTGGCCAGGACACCCTTTACACATATTTTAACATAATCTTCACTTGTGCTACAACCAATCAGAAAATAATTATTTGTATGACATTTTATTATTTTTATGACAATATTAGTTTTGTCTATTCTTAAACATTATATAAATAGAATTATACAGTATGCACTCATTTGTGTCTGGCTTGTTTATTCCAGAAAAAGATTGTTGAAATTCAATTATGTTGTTTAGTATACCAGTAGTTCATTTTTTATTGCTGCATAGTATTCATTTTATGAATTTATGAAATTTGTTCATTCTTCTACTGAAGAATATTAGAGTTGCTTCCACTTTGGGGTTATTATCAATATAAATGCTATGGGTATTCTTATACAGGCCTTTTTGTGCAAATATGGGTTTAATTTCAAACATTTTTTCTATGTGCATTTAGGTTTGTCCAGGCCCTCCAAGAAGGAGACACAAGAATAGAACTAAGTGTATAGAGAGTTTATTAGGGAAAGCATCTATGAGGGACTATGGAGAGAAAGCTTGAGAAGGTAGAGAGATCTGTCAAGGTGCAGTGCATTCTGAAACCCTTGGGAAGGTTAAGGACAAGGGATGTTAGGAGGAAGAATCTTAAAGAGGCTTGCAGTCTGAGGGAGTTTGGGTAAGGCTATTGGGAAGGCTCCTTGTAGATGGAAAACTGAAAGGCACATTCTTAAGCTCCAGTTTCATTGTTCCAACTCCAAGGCCTGTATGTCAACCAGTGTTCCATGCTAACTTTCAGGCGGCCTGAACTTTAAACTATAAGAAAGATTATATAATAAGTTATTATAGATTATCTAGAGATGGTTTATATAGTTAACTTATAAGGTAATTGATAGAGATGACTTTAGAAGTTATATAATAGTTTATAAGGAATTACACAGATTCTAAAAAGGTGTCTAACATTTTTGAATTTTCACAGGTAGTGAAAGTTTATGAATCCTTATTAAAAAGTGTAGTTTTATAAAATTAATGAATTAAAAATAAGAGGCAAAGTTCATAAATATAAAATGGCGTATAATGTTGCAACATTTGAGAATGGGGGCAACATTATAGCAACCAAATTTTTTGAGTTGTTTCCAAAAAATTAGTATCGATCGCCCATGATATGCAACACACAAGGAAATGCAGAGATCAATTAACCATGTGGGCTCTGGCACAAATAATGCCCCTCTTTATTATGAAATTTTTAGTAGAAAATCATAAGCATGGAATTCTATAATATAACAATATCACACTCAAATACACCATATGACATTTTATGTGGAATGTTCAAATGCAAACTATAAATTATTACACGCATATTATTACCATACCAACCACACTCAAGCAGGCCTTATTTGTTCCAAATCCTGTATTTTTATTTCAAGGAACTTAATCTGTGAGATCCTCTTTTACATGACCAGCCATACTGTGTGGGGGAGCTTTGCCCACAGAGCCCCCATATGCTGTGGATGAGAATAAGTCTACCAAGACACGATCTGCCTGGGGAGGAAAGGTGGCCAATATCTCAAAGGAGAAGGACCAGGAGCCTTTTCCTCACTGGGCTTTTATTAGGTTCATTTGCATAGAAATACAGGGCATATATGTAAAGCTAATCAATCATTGTCAGGCAGTAATGATCAAACAATAGATAACATTCAAAGAACTATGAGGGCTTATTTTGAGTCAGGGTCAGATAGCTAAAGGACCATAAAACTTTGGGGAAACAAACTCATTTCATGCTTGGACCCTTAGCATTTAAATCAAGGGTATTAGCAAAGCAGGTTTCACAGGATTTTATGCATTCTTTCTTAGGCCTGATTGCCCAGAGGAACGTACCCTTTAAGCACAGGGCTGTACCCACCTCCAGCATTGTTTCAGTCTTAAGTCAGGCAGGGGAAGTAAGGCAGCCAAGAGATTAGGAGACTTCCTGCAGACAGAATGAGGACTCAGGCTATGTCAAAGCTAAGGGGCCAGGGTCCATCACCTGCTTTTTCTATAGCGCCCCCCCGCCCCCTGCTGCCAAGTCCTTCCCTGAGGGCCTCTTCATAATCATGCCTGTCTTAGGTCATCCCTCCCTTGAGGAATCTTACCAGTTGTTGGCTTACCAGTCATCTACTCAGGTCCAACCAGGGTGAAGTAAAGGGGGCAGAGGCAGCGCCCCTGCCAGGGCCTCTGCCAGGGAGATAATTTGTCTCCTTAGTGGCTTAGGGTCCCAAGTGCCCTCACTCAGCCTTAGCCATGGGATGTTACATCTGAAACCAGGCTGGGCAGTTCCCAACAATACTGCATATCTAAATTCTTTTGGGAACATAATAGAAACCAACAAGTATCTTTCAAGCCATAGCAAAAATCTTTCAGCCCCTGGGAAGGAACTAGCCATTTAGGAAGGAAAAGTTCTGCCTTAAGAGGATATATTATATCATTTGGCAAGGAGTATGTGATAAGCAGTTTTTGATAGGGAGTTAAAGTGGAAATATAGGTAATGCTTTTTCTGTAGCTTAATATTTTAATAATATTTATTATATTCTAAATATAAAACTAATATATGCTTCTCATATATAATCATGGGGATATATGTATTTAGAAGAAAATAAACATTTGTTTGTAAACTCACCACTTACTTCACTGGTTTATTGTATTTTCTTCCAGCATTTATACATTTATATTTATATTTGTATGTGCATACATATGTATATACATGCAGACATATATATCCTTTTTAAAAATAAAATCAATATATACTGCATATATCATTGGCTTTTTTTAAACCATTATCTAATGAGCATTATCAACTTCAAAAACAAGGTTTTAAAGTAAGCATACGATGGAACGTCACATGGCTCCAATCTAATCTTTACAATATGCTTTTATTGTTTCTATTGAAGTCCTATGCATTCTCAGAATTAGACTCCCACACATTTCAAAGAGTATAAAATGCCCTCTAAATATAAATGATTTACAGAATATTCATATTTATTTATTAGTGTAACAATCAAATCTAATGAAAATAAAGAAATCCTATGTCCTGGGTCTGCACAGAATTTATTAAACTGTGAAACCACATGAGAACTTACTATAATTCAGAAATGTATATTTTTCTATTACAGTGTTCCCAACATGGTGTCTCTAGTCTCCTAGGGGGTTCATGAAATAGTAATGACAGCCTCTGAGCTATTTTCAGTATTTCAAAAGCTAACTATAAATCATATATTTACCTATAACAAGGCAAAATGTTAAAATGGCAGAAAATGTACTACTCAATGTAGTAACACTCGCTATCTTATATTAATTCAAATATTTGATTGGCCATTTCATCCTTTTGATTAACTGAAAAAATGTGAATTAGTAGTTCACAGGTTTAATGTTTGGTGGACAAAATCTTTTATAATATGGCAGATGGGCTGGAAATTTCTTTTTTTGCTGTTGTTTTACAAGAATGTGTTATTGGTGGTGAAAATAATCCTAAGTGTAATTTCAAACAGTATCTTCCCATATCTTTAAAAGACCATTAATTATAAGACATATCCTCATATTAGAAATACTATCATGTAGAAGAAAATGTTACTAGTAATTGTCAGGTATGTTCAATTATGAGTCATAATTTGATTTCAGAGATAAAATATATGGCCTAGAAATCAAAGTTAACCATATAACATTGTCCATGATGTTAGAATAATACATTTATTAAAACTATACCATGGATCTTAGAATTAAAGTAACAAATATATTAATTGTGGAAAAATCAAAATATCTCAAGTTTAATTAGTAGAAATATGAATGTGCACAGTGAACGCTGGGATTCTTCCTGTTGGAGTTCCCCTGCGGGGATGCCATCTAAGCTTGCTTTGCACTGTTATGAAAGCAGCTGGATTAAATGCCACTGGTAGCCATGTAATTGAGCTAGTTTATTTGTGGTAGTTTTTGAACTCACACAACATTGCTGTTGTTCAAATAAGCACATCTTCTGTTTATAGCATTATAATTATTGAGAAGATCAAAATATGTTTTTACTGGAATGTTTACATATTATTTTTTTATTTCATGGATGTCTCTTGCCCTCCCCTCCCAGAACGCCACTTTTCCTCACTCCTGCTTCTGGGGATGTACATTCGTTTATTAAGTAGAAGCACATGAGCCTTTGCCTAAAGCTCCATTTTCTAAGGAAAACCAGATAGGACAGTAGCTATACATCCTCGTTTACCTGTAGAGCATATAAACAGTCTAATTAAAAATAGGACCTCTTTTCACAATCAAAAGTGCCCTGGTTTGTATAATTAATACTATGGTTGTTCTATTTCTAGTACTAATGAGAAGTGCGTTAGCTTACACTGAGAAAACGAAGTAATTCTAGATTTCCAACTAGCAGAGTAGCTAACATAAAATGAAATTATTTGATGAATAAGAGAATTAATTATTTAAATTCCATTGAATTAGTGTTTAATAGAGCATATGCTATATGATAATCTAATCATGATTGATTAGATAATAATATATAATATGATTAGAAAATAACATTCTAGCTCTGGCTGTTGTGGTTCAGTGGATTGAGTACCAGCCTGCAAACCAAAAGGTTGCTGGTTCAATTCCCAGTCAGGGCACATGCTTGGGTTGCATGCCAGGTCCCTGGTGGGGGGCTTGTGAAAAGCAACTACACATTGATGTTTCGCTCCCTCTCTTCTCCCTCCCTTCCCCACTGTCTAAAAATAAATAAATGAAATCTTTTAAAACAAGAAAACAGCATTCTAATGATCAAAGTGCCTGGTAGAAAAACCAAAGGACAATATTAGTCAGAACATTTGTAAGGAGAGAGCAACTGTTGTAAAAAGTCATGGAAGTTTTCATTGTGAAAATGCCATGTTTGCTGAATCTTAGGAATGAAATGATATTCTCAAACTGGAAAAGAGAAAATAGGCATTCCAAACAGAGAGGAATGTGCAATTGTATGAGATTAGAAAATTAGATGGCTCAATTAATAAAGGGCAAGAACATCAGTAAATGAGTGGATCAAAAAAACTGTGGTACATTTACACAATGGAATACTACACAGCAGACAGAAAGAAGGAGCTCCTACCCTTTATGACAGCATGGATGGAACTGGAGAAAATTATGTTAAGTGAAATAAGCCAGGAGGTGAAAGAGAAATACCATATGATCTCTCCTATAAATGGAACCTACTCAGCAAAACAAACAAGTGAGCAAAATATAACCAGAGACATTGAAATAAAGAACAAACTGACAGTAACCAGAGGGTGGGGGGAGAGGAATAATAGGGGAGAGTCATCAAGGAACATGTATAAAGAACACATGGACAAAGCCAAAGGGAGTGGGTTGGAGGGTGGGAGGCGGGAATGGGTGGGGCAGGGGGTGTGGTAAGGTGAAAATGGAGACAACTGTACTTAACAACAATAAAAAAATAAAGGGCAAGAACACATTTAAATGATTTTAACTTTCACATTTTAATATCTCTGGAAGATGCATGTATCTTTTAGAATCTTCTATTGCATGAAAGGTGGTGGTTTTATCTGACTATTCATTGGGATACATAGTAAATTAATAGGTTCTGCAGCAGGTTAAGTATAAGTAACCTGGAACTTGATGATAATGTGCACTAGATACTATGATAAAAACTTTGGATTTCATTCTATTAATTAGTAAGAACAAAATAACATTTTCCAGGTAGGAAGTGACAGGAAATTTTAAAGATAACTCTAGTATAAAACAATGGAGTAAAGTATAGAGAAACAAGATAGGGAAACCATACAGAAGTCTGTTCCAACAGCTATCTACACAAGAAGTAAACTCTTGGTAATGGAAAAAGAATTGAGGAAATGAATTAAAGAGACATTTTGATATTGCATCCATGAAATTTGGGAACTGGTTGGGTGTGGAAACTGGGAAGGAAGAAGGGGCTGAGGAGATAAAGCTCAGGTTTCTGATTTTGGCCATGAGAGGGGTATGGGCACAGCTACCAACCAATGGGGAAAACACCAGGAGAAAGAGAGTAAGGGAGGGATTCATTAAATACATACTAGACATTTAATTTTAAAATTCCAGTGGAAAACAATAGAGAATGTGTATCATAACACTTGTATGAGCTCAGAATACAGACCAAGTGTTGATTTAGATAAAGATGAGGTATCACTTATTTATAGGGAGGTATTGAAACTATGGTTATAGAACATATCTCCAAAGGAAAGTATAAAGAGTTAGCAGCACTGCCCTGGTTGGTGTGGCTCAGGTGGTTGGGGTATTGTCCTGTACACTGAAATATTGTGAGTTCAATACCCTGGTCAGGGCACATACTTAGGTTGCGGGTTCAATCCCCAGTCAGGGCACATAGGGGAGGCAACTGATCAATGTTTCTCTCACACTCACTCTCTCACTCCCTCCACTTCCTCTCTCTAAAATAAAACAAAACAAAACATATTTTTGAGTGAGGAATTAAGAAAAGTAACCAGAGAAGTGCAAGGATGACACTCTGAAAAACTCATTTTTGAAAACAGAGCAGCTTTTGAAGGTATCAAAAAAAGCTAGAAAAAAGGACAGCCTCGATTCAGGAGCTAATGGGTCCACAGACACCTGAATTGGAAAGAAGTTAATGAAGAGAGCAATAAAAGATTTGAGTGTTTTCAGAAGTATCAACAAAAATCAAGAGTTAATATAGAAAATAAACTTAGAAGGTTAATTGATGACCTTAAAGAAGATTTTCTTTAGAGTAAGCACAGAAGCCCCACTGCTACTGCTTGAGCAGTGAATACAAGGTGAGCAAAAACAGATCTGAATTTAGAAATACACTCTCAAAGCATTTAGATGTAGTAGCAAACACAACAGCACAGTAACTATATGAGGATAAAGGGTAAGAGGAGAGTTTCTACTGTTATTTTAGGATGGGAACTATGAACTTACTAACTGAAAACAAATAAGTAAATGAGGAGAGTTGAAGATTCAAGACAATGAAGGAAAAAAACACTGAAGTGGTCTTGGAAAAAAAAATAGGTTGGGATTAGAGCAGAAGTGAGGAGATTAGCCATCCTAAAAAGGAGAGACCGTTTTCCTAGACAAAACTTGGAGGTAAAGATAAATTCAGAGTGCTATAAATGTAGATTGGGAATGAGGTGGAGAAGCTGAGAGTTTTGTAGGCAGTGCTTTTAATTTTCATCAAAGTTATTTTATGCAGACCTGGCCTTATTTTCTATAAATTATTTATTTCCAAACTATGTTATACACTATCAGGAGAAATCCAAGGGCTCTTGCAACTGCTTCAAGGATTTCTCAGATACTTTATTCTGAATCGCTGAATCTTCAAATGCACACTAAAAAAAACTGTCATAAAGGATGCAATGACAGGTACACACTTTTATAAAACATATATCTTACCTGGTCACCTTGGGGGCCACTGACACATTCATTTGATGATCAAATTAACTTTTTCCCTTTGCCACCTGTTTACCAGAAGAGAGTTCTGAAATTATTAGGTAAGATTTTGTTCAAAAAATTAATATTAGTGATGACTTCAGCGCTTGAATAAATATTTTTGAAATACTAAGCAATAAAAGAAGATAGCAGGAAAAGAAAGAATATTAACAACTTTGTGAACCATGACAGTGAATATTATATACTGCCTTATATGTATTTTTTAAGCAGTTTTGGCATTCTTTATTATTTTTCATGATTGATTTTAGAATCATTTGCATTAATAACATTTGTAATGATAAACTATTTAGCTGTTTTATATATTAAGATTTTGTATATGTTTTGAAAGATATTTGAAAACTTCTACTCTAAAATATAGATATGTTTGGACTTGCAATAACATGCCAAGGCTTTCCATATGCTGCTCTGTTTCCTTAATAACATATTGAAAAGAATTATTCTCCTGGAAAATATCACAGCTAGAGTTATGCAAATAAGCAAATAAATGCCTCACATCAAGTTTGTAGGTTTCACATCAACCTAGTGTATATCACAAGGTTGGGAAGAATAAATGGGTAAATTGTGTAATGGGGAAAGATGGAATGCATTGAATGTGGAAGAAAACTACTTCTACACCTATTCCTTCTACATATATTTTCCAATTCATTAAAAGTTCAGTATTGGTAATTTAACTTAACAAAACAAAATCTTATGTATATATTTTTATATGTTATTTATTTTTTTATTGTTGTTCAAGTACAGTTGTCTCCATTTTCCTCCTTCTATGCACCCCTGAACCACCCATCCCCACCTCCCACTCTCAATCCCATCCCCTTTGGCTTTGTCCATGTGTCCTTTATACCTGTTCCTTGTTGACCCTTCCCATATTTTCCCCATTGTCCCTCTCCCCCTCCCCTGTGGTTACCATCAGTTTCTTTTTTATTTCAATGTCTCTGGTTATATTTTATTTGCTTGTTTGTTTTGTTGATTAGGTTCCACTTACAGGTGAGATCATATGGTATTTGTATTTCACTGCCTGGCTTATTTCACTTAACACAATTTTCTCCAGTTCCATCCATGCTGTCATGAAGGGTAGGAGCTCCTTCTTTCTGTCTGCTGTGTAGTATTCCATTGTGTAAATGTACTATAGTTTTTTGATCTACTCATTTATAGATGGGCATTTAGGTTGCTTCCAATATTTGGCTATTGTAAATTGTGCTGCTGTGAACATTGACATGCATAGGTTCTTTTGAATTGGTGTTTTAGAATTCTCAGGGTATAATCCCAGCAGTAGAATTGTTGGGTCAACATGAAGTTCCATTTTTAGTTTTCTGATGGAATTCCATACTGTTTTCCACAGTGGCTGCACCAGTCTGTATTCCCACCAATAGTGCAGTAGGGTTCCCTTTTCTCCACAACCTCTCCAACACTTGTTTGGTGATTTGGTTATGATGGCCATTCTGACTGGTGTGAAGTGATATCTCATGGTGGTTTATGTGTATGTTTTTAAATCTTCAATTTCTTCATATTTTTGAACTTCCCAACCTCAAGTTCATTTTCCAAATAGTTCAAGAAAAATCAAAGTTATAAAAAATAAAGTTGGTTTTTCAATGTTCCTTGAGTTAGTATTATTTAAGGAGTGCATACTACTTTTGTGTTGAACTGATAATTTAATGCCAAAGGAAACGATGGCCTTTAACACTTATCCTACAGCACAATAATTTTGACAATGACATAAAGCTTTAGTATATCTTGTGAGAATTTGGCTCATTATTTTAGCAAGCTGCTTTATTTTAAATCTTAACCTTAAATGTGTTAATCATTAAACCTCAAGGAGGAAAAATATTTAGAATCATAAGGTGAAAAAATCAAAGTAATGGAGTCAAATTTTAAATTCAAATTTGTCTCATTCTTTTTTTATTAGATCCATTAGTCTCCTTATAATTACATATTTTTAAAATAAAAGGAATTATTCAGTATAGCTATTATATTTTCATGTAGAATACTCTTGCCAAGAGAATAATGATAGGATAAATTTCCACCACCATGCTTTTCCTATATTGCAGTGTCCTCTTGGCCAATATATCACATGAACAGATTATAAATTATAAGTGCAAAAAACAACAACAAAAAGCTAGGCTATCATTTACTCTACATTCAAAGTTTAGCTCCAACTTATCTGCCATAGGAATATTCAGAAACACATATTACGTTCCAACTTTGTAACTTCTGCATTTAATATTCTCTTGAGTTCATTAACTGTGAATTTAGACAAGCAAAATAAAGGAAGATTAATACTGGATGAAATAGCAAAACTATTAAGAGAGACAAATAACACAGAGTTCTGGGAGCCTTTGTTTATAACACAGATTAGGAATGACTGAATTGACTGTATCCTGTCAGAAAGTATTTCAGAATTCTACAGAAATAAAATGCTTGAAATACATACAATTAAGCATGTAATGTCTTTTGACACTACATATTTTTACAGTTACATAGGTTTTTACCACTGATTTTTATAAATAATATGTGTTTTTATACCATAATGTGAAATAAAGGCATATCTCCAGGCTTCTGATTGAAAAAGTAGACTTTATATAAGTTTTTTCTCTTTGAATATCATTGCTTATAAAATGCTTTGAACAATATTCATATGTCCAGAAATTTTAACATATTTTCTTAGAGTTCCATGTTGACAAACATTTTATAATTTTTTTTGGAAGCTGGAAGAATCAACTTTGTTCAAACCAGAAATGACTTTTTCCCACATTTGTTCTCTCTAACTTATGTCAAAAATCCTCACTTCAATCACATTTCTTCCTTAAAACATTTTATTAATTTACTCATTCTGTCCCTCAGACTGGCATTGCCTAAATTCACCCCTTTAGTATCACGATTGTATTCTCAGTGTGATCCCATGAAGATAAAATCTGACCATGGGTTTTCATGTTCAAAAATTTCCTGATCATTGTAGTAATAATTCATGTATCCTGGGCTTTTACTATATGCTACACTCTTACTGCCTTATGCTAATCCATGCAACTAATCCTCACCATAGCTCTATGAGGTAGTTAGCTTCATTTTCCAGGTGAGGAAATTGAGGCACGGAGAGGTTAAGCAACTTCCTCAAGTTCACACAACTAATAAATGGCAGTCAGGTTTCACACTCAAGTCTCTTTGGCTTTGGCACACTCCTGTAAACCTCTTTCACATCAACCTTTCATAAACACCCTATGATGTACAAACTAAACTATAAATTTAATTGCAAGAAGATGTCAATACCCTGTGCATACCACCTTGTGCTTATCACTTCAGTGTAAACAAATGGCCTCCCAACTCTAACCATTTTCATTTCTTTTCCTGAACACCATATTTGACCTCTAGAGCCTACTCTCCTGCCAGTGTGGTAGGTTGAAAATACCAGTTAATTAGCATTTACCTTAACCAATGATCAGAAGAAGTTGGTGTATAAATACTCCAATCCCATTTGCCTGCTCAAGTGGAATAACTCTCAGGCTTCTATTTTACATGGCCTTCAGAGTTTGCCAATGGAACTAAGGGGATTAAATGTTACCATGCTTCATAATAAATCCTTAATTGCCTACTTGGCCTAATACGTAGTGCCCTTACTTGCCTAGGAGTATTTTCTGGACTCATTAGACCAGTTGCACTTCCAACTTTTGCTTAAGTCTAATTTTGGAGGAACTCAAGTGAAGCACATGGTATAAAATTTATCATCTGGAATCCTGTGCTATCTCCTCTACCAACACTCCATCTTCTCTCCCCATGTTCTATCATATGCCAACACAGTCTCTTGAGTTCTCTGCACTCTCTCATTTTCCATGATTTTGCAGAGTCCAGACCCTCCACTTCCTTCCCTGATTAGTCTGCCTGAAAATGTTTCCTTATCTTTATCCTCAATTTAAAGCTAAAACACTACATTTCACATTATGAAGCCTTCCCTAACTTCTAGAGTGCATTTGCCTTTGCTGGTATTTTTTTTGTTCCATTACCATGGCAATTATCCCAGTGGTTTTAAGAAGACCAATCTGTGTCCCTTGCAGGGATCTAGGCACCTTGATGATATGAAATAGATCATTACATTTCTGTATACCCAGAGTAGGCATTTGGTAACATCTGTTTAAAGATTGGATGGATGAATTATTTTGTTAATTCTCTAAGTAATTTGATTTACAAAATAATATTTGCAAGTTTTTTCTTAAAAATATTTTGTTTTGTTATATAATGGCCAAAAGTTTTTAAATGGCCATTAAGCTCATTTTTATGATTAAAGCTTGACTTTATCTGTGGATTCTTAGCTATGTGTCAATGTTAAAAATGTTACAAAGCTATATACTATATTACAATATTTAATCAAAATATATTACAAGATTTAATCAGCATAGTTTTGCAAGTAACTATGAAAGTTTAAGTGGAATTTGGGAAATTAAATAAGTGTAATTTTTATATTATTACAATGAAAGAAGTCTTAATAATTTGATGGGGCTATAGTCTATTATTTATACAATTTTATTATGAAATATTTAATGAAATATAAGAAAATATAAAGCCTTCTTTTAATAATATTAGTATTAATTGTATTTCCTAGGTATGGTACCAAAAATTCTTTAGGCAATTTACTAGATGTTATTAATTTTATGAGATAAACTTTTCTTCAAATGATTCAAAGGTGATTTATTAATTGAATGGATTTCATGTGGAATTGAACGTCATTATACAAAGTTCCCATCCATTGATTTACCTTTCACTTTAGTTCAAATTTAGTTTCTATTTATTCAGTAAAATTGCTTTTGGGATTTTTTTAATGTATTCCAGTTTTCTATTCCTAGGTAGTTCCCCCTTACCTCTCAGAAAATGTCTCAATAAAAAAAAAAATGTGTCTAAAAATGAAAAAAGGACATTTTGGGTGTGTATATGCCCCAGGCATCGATAGAACTCAGTACTTTTTCTTCTGGGTTAGCCTAACATTGTACCACAGCCGATATTTTAAACACGATTTTGAGAATTGAGAACTGGGTTTAGTTCTCTTACTGATGCTGTCATACTGTCTCTTGAGCAGCTATTTGTGTGTCTGGCTTTTACATCTAACACTTTTCTTTTTCCCACCTTCCATTTGTGAAGAGAATTTTTAAGATGGATTCAAGTCCAGAAATTCAAAATTATGGTTCCCAAAGCAAGTGTGACTCAGCCAGGTTGTGAATTAAGGCAATAAAGCAAATGCCTATGTTCAGCTTTTATTTTTATTCATTTCAAAAACGTTATTCCCTGGAATGGCCTCCTGAGACAGACACCTCAGAGTGATTTGCTTCAGAGAACTTCTTACCCATCTGGTGATCTCTAGAATAAAAATGGAACTGGCACAAGTGATAGAAATCCTGTTAACATAAAATAGGCCAATTTCCTTCCTGCCTCAAGTGCCTACTTTTTCTATAGCTCAGAACATTTTTATCACTCTCTAACCTTTACATATCCATGCCTTATCTTAGTCTTTCAGATATCAACTTAACTACAGCTCCCTAGCCAATCAACACTCCCATTTTACATGAATTCATAACTACCAACACATCTACTTCATATCTGTTTTTAAATAATAGTGTAATTATGTGTATATTTTATGCTTTCACCATGAGGATGTTAATTCTCCTAAGACAGGAACCTGCTGCATTCCCCAATAGTGGCTAACATAGTGACTTACCCTGTATAGGCATTCAATAAGCATGAATTAATGAATATATCTCCTCTTGTTACCAATCTGTACAGTCATTATATTAATTGGTTTTGGAGAATATTCTCCTTCAGATTTTCTAGTAGCATCCTGCTAATCCTTCTTGTGCTGATCATGTGAGTTTTAATTTATCTTTTTGTTTAAAGGCATAATCTCCCTGTGGCTCTACCTCCAGAGAATTTCTAAGTACATCGCAATGACTCACTAAAAATAAAGGTTTAGTGTGACTCCGGACTGACTCAGCTTATGAACACCTTAGAGAGAGGGTCTATTATAGTCTTACTTGCCCAGGAAAGAGTTTCAACTAAATGATTATTAAATAAAGAAATAAACAAATGAATAAAAAGCACTTCATTGCATTTTTTTCTCACGGTACAAGCATCTTAAACATTTTCATTGTATTAATTGATGACTAAAGTAGCAAGGCACACTTTTTACTCTACAGAATGACCCTAAACCATTCAACAATTTAGGTAACATGTATTCTGCTTTATGAGTATAACTTTCTGGGCTTCCCATGATGCTAAAATATCTGACTTTTAAAACAGTTTCTAAGCATTGACTTCTGGCAGTTAAGGGCACACATTCAGCCCCATTTTAATCTAATGGGGCTTAATGTGGCAAGTCAACTTTTATTCACTCTTACTGGATATTTACTGAATACCATATGAGTTTCTAATTCTGGGCTAAACAATGGGCATACACACCTATGAAGCATGGAAACTGATCTACAAGGATATAAGGAGGAAGCATAAGTGAAAGAAATATTATGATACAAAACTCCTCTTAGTATTCAGAGACTAAGTCACTGCATATGGAGAAGTCAGGGAGAGCTTTATGAAGGAGTAGAACTTAAATAACAATTTGAAAGATTCAGACCAAGTGTATGATAGACAAATGAAAAAGCATAAATAAGGCTACAGGGGTTATAATTCATATTCTATTTAGGCAGCAGACAAAAGAAAGAAAGAAAGAAAGAAAGAAAGAAAGAAAGAAAGAAAGAAAGAAAGAAAGAAAGAAAGAAAGGAAGGAAGGAAGGAAGGAAGGAAGGAAAGGAAGGAAAGGAAAGGAAGGAAAGGAAGGAAAGGAAGGAAAGGAAAGAAAGGAAAGGAAGGAAAGGAAGGAAAGGAAGGAAGGAGGGAAGGAAGGAAGGAAGGAAGGAAGGAAGGAAGGAAGGAAGGAAGGAGAGAAGGAAGGAAGAAAATAGCAGGGCACCAATGACTAAATAGTCTGTATTGGCTGGAGTAGAAGATTGGGGCAGATGAGTTATGTGTGGGGAATCTGAAGACCTTATAGATGAGTAGATAATAAATGGCTGTCAAGGAGGAAAAACTTTTCCTCTGTCATCATACATTAAGTTACTGGGCCATATGAATTAAACCAACAAAATCAGAGTAATAGGAAAATTTTTTCATGAATATCTTCTATATGTAGGAGTTAACAGAAATGAAACTCAAAGAAGTGGTTAGACTTGGGGCTTATACACCATTTTAACAAAGGAAGTAGTGTTTGGGCTTCAAGGGACGATTACTGATAGGGGAAGTGACTATGAAATGTATGGAGAGAGTAATGGAATACAGATTATTTTAGTAAGGTCTGTTTTGCATACTCTCCTGGGGTCAATCTTCTGTTTCTGGTGATTAGTGTTCTCTTTCTCCTCCTCCAGATACAGGTGGGGACATCCTCAGAGGGAAATTTATGCCATCCTTTTAAATAGTTAAGGGGAGGACAGAGAACTTTTTGAATCTGCTGATTTTCAAGTGCCTTCAGCTCATAATACTCCTTATGCTAAAGAGGCATATTTGGAGAGGCAATTCCGGATTGCCTTCATGGTCTTGAATCTCTACCTACTTAAAGATCTTGGACTTTATCTTATGTGTAAACAAAGCCATTCAATGATTTGAACAGAGAACTGTTTTCCATCACTTCACCTGTTTCAGCATATCTGTTATACTAGCTAATCTGTGACTGACTATGCTTCTTTGCTGGTATGAACACAGAAGAACTAATCTCAGATTCAGTAGTTCATCTTGTCTCCTGAAATTTTGCTTGAGAGATGCAATCTCAACTTACAGCTTTTGACCGTCCCACCCCTGAGTCTACTGGTAACCTCATGATCACATGTCTACTTCTTTCAGTTGGTGAATATGTGAGTTGGTGAGGGTAGATATGTAATGACAGGAGAATAAAAAACAAAAATAAGGCATTTCAATTTAAAATATCTTGTGTGATACTATGTCTTTCTGTGTCTCCTGCAACATGTATGTGGAAATAAAGATGAAATGAAACTCTATCTCAAAATTGCACTTGACCTACAATATCATTTTCTGACAAATATCATGAAATCCAAATTCTTCTTTACCAATATTAAGAGTCATGAAAGGAATTGTCTCTTTACCAATTCCTTGAACAATTATGAAAGCTTTTATAATTATAGTCTGAGATAATACCAGCCTATTTGCAGACAAGATGAGATAAAATACCTTGACATCAGTTGCAGAAGCATCGCATAATTCCATTAGGAGCATTTAGATTGCCGTAGCACCATCTGGATACCTCTTTGTTAAGGAGTCCTTTTCCACAGATTAATGTACTTCATCATACATTTATTCATGGGTGCAGAGTTAGTTGATGAAAACAATGCAACAGTAACTTGCTGCTGTTCTTTCATCTGCAAATATCAATGCCTCATTTTTTTTTTCAATACATCCTGGAGAGATTCTTAAATCTAATCTTAGTATTTTAAATTTTCAACTCCGAGAACACACTTATGCACAACACATTTTATTTTATTTTTTTTGATGAACATTTCATGCTCACCATGGAAGGCAGAAGAATCAGGTTTTCGTCTGAAAAGCTGAGAAATAGCAGTTCTATCTGCCAATAAAAAGACTGTCTGAGGTGAATAGTATTAATCAGAAGGCACATCTACAAAGATGCATTCAATTAAAAGAAACCAAGCAGCTTCAGTGAATGTAGAGTAATATCCTTTTCAAATCTGGTCTCCCAATCTAGCACCCTTAAATGTTTATTTGCATTTTAATTGCTTGAAAAACAGTAGGATATTAGTGAAATTCCTCAGAAGGCAAATTGTCAAAAGACTCGGTTTCAGGCCTGTAGTTAGTGATTCTCATTGCGGCACCACGGAATGCTTCCTTTAATAGGATGCCTTCAGAAAGCAGCCTTAATTTGTAATCCTGGGGCATGTGCAGTGCCATTAACAGCTGTGTTTACCACGGCCTTAGGATGCTTGAGAACAAGGCTATGGTCTCCTTTCCTTATAATGGCCACCAATAGTTATATTTATCTAATTATACATGGAAATAATATTTATTATCCCATGGACTAATAATTTTTTATCTTCCTATGTTTGCCTACCTTGAAATCTGTATCATAGAGAAAACAAGTAATATTTTCATAATTTAAAAAAATTCTACTTGTAGCATCCAAGTTATTTTCAAATATTCTTTTTTAGACTAATTGACTTTTAAAAATTAATAAATATCCACAATTCCCCCAAAATTGGAATAATGTTTTGATGTTTTATTCATATATATCCAAACACTTTTTTTGTCTATGTGCTCGTGTCTCAAATGTCAACAATTGGAGCTGTTCGCACTTGGGAACACTTTATTTTCACTACCAACAAAATTGATATAATGCTTAGGCAAAAATACTACACAAAACACTCTTTCTCTAGATAAATATCATGAACACTAAATTGAATGAGAGAGATAAATTTGTGAAAAAATAATTACTTGGGAAAATAGAATTAGAAACAGGCATTTGTGATAAATCTTATTGTTTCAATAACTTTTCTTATGAAGTGTCCCATTGCTCTTTTTTCTGAGCAATCACCTGATTGCTATAATGAAAGATGTATGGACTTTTTGCCCTCTCTTCTGATATGAGATGAAAGGTATCAAGTGCATTAAGGGGTTGAGATAACAGTAATATCAGGCGGTCATGCATATTACCCGGCTTTCATAGGCTCAGAGATTGCACATGTGGGCATAACCATGTGTGAGTGTGTGGATACACATCTATGTGTGTTTATATTTGTACTCATGGGAAGCTAAGAGAAATTAAACCTAAAATTCAAAAATACGGACAAAGAGAAACATGATTAGTTTTGTCCTACTACTTCTCCTCACAAAAATAAAAATAGAATTCTCTCTCTACTGAAATGCTGAGAAATGACAGTTAATATTTGTTGAGCACTTGCTATGTGGCAGAATTGTACACATTACCTATTAACTAATTTACTTTTATACGTTAACTATTACGCTACCTGATAGCATAGTCATAAAAAGTAAATGTTTATCTCTCTTATGTTTAATCTCTTTTTATAAATGAAAAAAAGAAACCTAAGGCACAGAAAGGTCACACAAGTTTTTCAAAATTGCAGGGCAGATCATTGGTTTAAACAGGATTTGATTGAATCCAGGCTCTTTGTGTCAAATCCTTTCTCTTAATCATTAGTTTATGTTGCGTTCTCCTTGAAAACATAATTGAGAGTTGAAATATTTTGGAGTCAGTGGCTAAGTTAACAATACCTAATATACTTTAAACTTGCACCAAGAAAGTTACCACTTAATTCCACTTAATTTTCTATGTTTTTGCAGTGTTCATGGATTAATTATCTCTTGCTTTAGTGTGAACCCCCATAAACAGTCTTCAAGCTTCTTGAGAGTAGCTGCCATCCCTTTGTTGTACTTCTTTGGAATGCCACCAAACAGAAAATATAATGCCACATATGGTGCAGCTTCTCAAGGAATGACTTATTACTTGATAAAAATTTAATATGTTTGAACCTCCTCACTTTATCAGATACATTTTGTTTCATAGCTTTCAGCGTTAGAAAATACATTATACTGAGATTTTTGTAGTCTTATCACTGAAAGTATAAAACCTGGCTATAATATCCCTGAAAATGAATAATCTATTCCAGGCAGGAACTTCTCCACTGACAAGGAAACATGGAATCCTGCTCAAATCTTACATAGGTATCTTCAGAAGAAAGATTGTGTTAGGTTGCTTGTTTGCTTTTAGATCTATTCTGCACCCCTTCTATTCCCTGCTCTCGTCTGTGCAGCAGGGGTTGACCTACAGCCACATTTCTCAGGCTTCCTCACGCCCACTGGGTCTGGGTGAGGATCACTGTACTACACACTAACAGGAGATTGGACAGGTGGAGGGAGAGCCTGGTGATTTGGGGTGACATATCCTGGATGCCGCTTCACTGTGGTTATAACTCTCCAGATCACCCTGTGTTCTGAGGTCTGCAAACACCTCTTTTTCCCTGTGTCCCCAAAGTCACAGGAATGGCCTAATCTTCTTTTGCTTATCTCTGGCTGTGTCATCATTTCCTGTTTGTCTATCACTTTGATTACATGTATAATGAATTACCTGAACTAAATTTCTCTTGTTTAACATACTTATAGTGGTGTTAATTTCTTCATTAGACTCTGACTGATGCAAGATACATTGTCGGACTTCTGGTCAAGATGGCAGCATAGGTAAACATGGCTCACCTCCTCACATACTACATCAAAGTTACAACTAAATTATAGAACAACCAATGAAAATTGAGTTGAATGGAAGTCAAACAACTACAGAATTAAGGAAACCACATTCATCCAGTCTGGTAGGAAGGATGGAGGCATGAAATGGTCTGGTTCTACATATAAGTGTGGTAGATAAAAATTTGAGAGGGATATCTCTGGATCGAGGAGTCCCAGCCCCATACCAGGCACTCCCAGTCTGTGGTACTAGTGCCAAGAAGATAAGTCCCCATAACCTCTGGCTGCAAACACCAGCAGGACTGAGTTGATGGAAGAAAATTCTAGACTCCCAAGTAGTTCCTCTTAAAGAACCTCCACACAAACTTACTCAGACACATTCCCTGTGAGCTCCAGCTTGCTACTGGGGTAGCAGCTTGAAAGGTTTCAGTGGCACACAGGAAGGAACTGTAGTGGCTGGAATTGAGGCAAGAGCTGGGGGACAGCTTTCTCCCATTCAGAAAGGTGGGGAGATCCAGAGAGCAGTCAGGGTGCCATACATACCTGAGAGTACATCAACCTCATAACACTGTTTGCTCCAACCAGGGGATCCCTTGAGGCTCAGTCCCACCCAATTTACAGCTATTAACAGTAGCTTTTCCATATGAATGGCTAGTCTTGACTCAAGCTTCTCTACTTCCTAAATCCTTTCAAGTAGGCAACAATTGGCTTCAGTGAGCCACCATGCCTCATATGTCTTGCTAAATGACTCTATGCCCAGCACTGGCAGCAACCGGCCTAGATTCACAGCTTGGGTTTGCCTGGGAATCTTCAAGCCTTGCACAAGTAGCAGCTACCTCAGATTGCTCTATAGCTCAGGCAGGGTGGCGCCAGGGGTTTACCTTGGCCTGCATCACTCAGGAAACCCCAGAGCCTGTGCACCCAATGGATAGCTACAGGTGATGTTGGGCACCCTGCTCCTGCACAGTTGATCCTACACAGAAGGCATAGATTTGTGGTCAGTGGTCACAGCTAGTCCTTGCAGCTGACTGGCCTAGGTAATTTCCTCTCATTTATCTTCCAACAGCAACAAGGATCAACTACAAGAGGAGAGTGTACTCAGCCCACACAAAGGAAGCACCTTGAGTACCAAGCTTGGGTGATATGTAGTGCTGCTGGACCCTACAGGACACCTACTACATTAGGGCATGATATTAAGACAAGGAGTCAGAGCAGCTCTATATAATACATACAAATAAACACAAGGAGGCTGCTGAAATGAAGAGACAAAGAAATATGGTCCAAATGAAAAAACAGATTAAAACTCCAGAAAAATAACCAAACAAAATGGAGATAAGCAATCTGTCAGATACAGAGTCCAAAACACTGGTTTTAAGGATGCTCAAGGAACTTAGTGAGAACTTCAACAGCATAAAAAGATTCAGACAGAAACAAAGGATACACTAATAGAAATAAAAAACAATTTACAGGGAAACAATACTAGAATGAATAAAGCTGAGAATCAAGTCAATGATTTGGAAAATAAGAAAGCAAAAAACAACCAATCAGAACAACAAGGAAGTAAAAGAATGCCAAACAACAAGATAGTGACTTCCAGTGAAGATGGAGGTGTAGGTAAACACGCCTCGCCTCCGTGCACAACTGTAGCAAAAAAATGCAGCTATACTACAAAATAAGTATCACCCAGAATTGTCAGAAAATTAAGCTGTGTGGAACTCCAGCAACCAAGTATTCAGGTAGGAGAGGCTGAGATGCAGAGAGCTACAGAGAGGTGTGGGGACATGGAGTGAGGCAGAGAGACTCAGAGATGGGAATGGATGGTCCCATATCCATGTGTGGTGGATTAAAAAATGGAGGGAATACCTTGAGAGTAAGGGATCGCAGCCCCAGTCCAGACCATCCAAGCCCACATTCCCAGATCCAGGAATACAAGACCCCAAAAATTCTGGCTTAAAAGCCAGTTGGGGTTGGGATGGTGGAAGAAACTGTATCCTCTTAAAGGGCCCACAACAGACTTAGGACTCATGCAGATCCAGCCCATCTGGGATTCAGCACCAGGGCAACAGCTGGGAGGGCACCAGTGGCAAATGAAGAGAAAGTTAGGTGTGAGTAGTGAGATAGCTTCCTCCTGGGGAAAACTCCAGAGGCCAGGCAGCAGCATTGTCCCTCTGTGAGCCGTTACCCAAACAGAGCAACAGAGTGGTGACATGGGTTGCTGCACCCTGGTGATTACCTATGGCTCTACCCCATACAACTTACAGGTGTGCTGAGTCATTCAGTCAAAGCAGCTCTACATAATACACAGAACACAAGGAGGCTGCCAAAATGAGGAGAAAAGAACAAAATTAAAGAACAGGACAAAATTCCAGAAAAATACATAAATGCAATGGAAATAAGCAACCTATTAGATGCACAGTTCAAAACACTGGTTATCAGAATGCTCCAGGAACTCAGTAGGTACTTCAATGCCATAAAAAAGACCTAGGCAGAAATGAAGGTTGCATTCAGTGAAATAAAGAAAAATCTACAGGGAACCAACAGCAGAGAGGGTAAACCTGAGAATGAAATCAATGACTTAGAACACAAGGAAGGAAAAATCATTCAATCAGAATGGCAGAAAGAAAAAATAATTTAAAAATATGAGGATAGGCTTAGGACCTCTGGGATATCTTTATACGCACAAACATCTAAATGATAGAGCTGCCAGGATGAGAAGAGGAAGAGCAAGAAATTGAAAACTGATTTGAAAAAATAAATTGAACACTTATTTGAAAGAAAATTTGCTTAATTTGTTCAAGAAAATAGACATACAAGTCCAACAAGCACAGAGAGTCCCAGACAAGATGGACCAAAAGAGGATCGCAACAAGGCATATCGTAATAAAATGCCAAATGTTAAAGATAAAGAGGGACTCTTAAAAGTAGCAAGAAAAAATCAGAGAATTACCTACACAGGAGTTCCCATAAGACCTTCAAGTGATTTCTCAGAAGAAACTTTGCAGGCTAGAAGTATTTAAGGTGATGAAAAGCAAGGACCTATAACCTAGATTGCTCTATCCAGCAAAGCTATCATTTAGAATTGAAGGGCAGATAAAGTGCTTCTCAGACAATGTAAAACTGAAGAAGTCCATTTTTACCAAGCGATTATTATAAGAAATGCTAAAGAGAAATATATAAGAAGAGATCAAAACAATGAACATTAACATGGCAATAAAATGACAACTAATTAAATTCAATAATAATTTAATCCAAATAACAAACTATGAAAACAAGCAGAACAGGAACACACTTATAGATATGGAGATCATTTGGAGGGTCATCAGTTGGGAGACAGAAAGGGGAAAATGGGGGGAAATGTGCAGAGATTAAGAAGCACAAATTGGTAGGTACAAAATAGATGGGGGACGTTAAGAACATTTAAGTAATGGAGAAGCCAAAAAACTTATGTATACGACCTATGGACATGAACTAAGGAGGGCATTGCTGGAGGGAATGGGGGTACTGGGTAGAGGGGCACAAAGGGGAAACATTTGGACAATTATAATAGCATAATCCATAAAATATAATAAAATATAAAAAAAGAAAAAAGATACATTGTAGATGTGTAGCATTTTGTAAATCAGCAAATTATGTATTGTGCAGATGTGCTTCTATTATCACCCCTAATATTCTTTATTTTCTATGTGGTTCAGATATTTATGTACTATCAGTGACAAAGCTTCATTCTTTGTAATAGGAAACATATATTTATAATCAGATGATCTCCTTCTCCCATTGCTTAGATTCATCAGCTCACCAACAACCTTATGTTCCAAAAAGAAACGTTACTATTAAAATCAAACAAGTCCATGTGAGTTACATAGTTCTGTTTGTTTAGCAGAATTATGTTTGTGAAGGAAAAAAAAGAATCCACAAGAAATAGAAGTTTTCAGGGCAATTACTTCTCTAAAATATGTCTCTCATAGGATATGTTTTATCTCCTTGAATTGTTCTGTGATTATCATCTATTAAAAAATAAATGATGGGTTCGCAACTAAAAGACAGTAAAGAGTGACTCCTTTACTTTGTAAGAGCAGGGATGTCATCCATTAGTATACCAGGAGAGAAATGTCCATCGTTAGATTCATATATTGCCGGCATTGCTTACTTACAATTAATATGTTAAATTTTAGTGTGTGAGCATGAAACTCACAAAACATTTTCTTTGATATGTTATGATATATAGCTATTGAAATGCAGAAGCTCTGTTTCAGCAACTCTAGCAGTTTCTGAATGATAAAGGGCTAAAAATGGTGCCAGAAGCTTTGTTGCTTCTGGCATTGGTGTTTTATTTCATGGAAATAGTTAACACCTTAAACCAATAGTCAAAGATAGTTTTGAATACCTACTCTATATATACTACTATATATACAACTCCAGGTATTACAGGGTACATTAAATCAATATACAAGAAATCCTCTATCCGTAGGCCTTTGCAGTTTAGCTGGGGAGATGAAATTCACAAAATTGCCCTCGCTGGGGTGGCTCAGTGGATTAAGTGCTGGCCTGTGAACCAAAGGGTCTCTGGTTCTATTCCCAGTCAGAGCACATGCCTGGGTTGCTGGCCAGGTCCGCATTGCAGGGTACTTGAGAGGCAACCATGCGTTCATGTTTCTCTCCTTCTATTTCTCCCTCCTTTCCCCTCTCTAAAAGTAAATAAAGTCTTTTAAAAATTCACAAAATTTATAAATATAAATATATACACAAGCATATAATACTCTATAATTCTATTAGGTATAAGAAAAAATATGACAAAAACTAGGCCATTAAGAATGCATCTGCTATGAAACAGTAAGGAGTTAGGAAAAATATCACAGGCAAGAGGTCTGGGTGCACAAACAATGACTGAGTTTAGTGATAATGTGAACTTTGTCATTCAGTGTGGAGAAATTCACCCTTTCCCCAAAGGTATTTTTTGTTTCCTTAAGTTCACTAAATAACTTGTAAATTTATGAAATAAATTGTTAGAGTGTAGAAAAGACAAACACAAAGTATGTCCCATTAAGCAATAAACTTCAGTATCCTTGTGTTTGATAATTCTGTACAAGATTTTTTTTTTCTTTTTTAGTTTATTCAATAATTTATTTTTATCAGTATGGACTCACATATTTTTACATATATTTATTTTATACTTTGGGTTATAATCCAGTACTATATTACTTATCTTGTTGCTCTGATTATTTCTATTTGATCACTGGAAGCTTTCCAACTGGGTTTCCCATCTATCCATCATTTTTATTCTTTTTTTAAATGCTTCCTTACTCTCTGATACTATAAGATGTTCAAGGATCATCTTCTATTTTTCCTGCCCTGTCCCTCCAATCAGCCATTTCTTCAAGAAGTCCTGATCAACTTTATTGGAGAATGAAACCAAGATCTAGGTGTTGGGTATGTTCATTGCTCCTTGATTTCATTACTTCTAGTAAACCTCAGCATAGATAATTTATTCATGGAACATATACATATACATACACACACATATGCACCTATATATATATCTGTATATGTCTATATACACATGTATATAGATATAATATACACATATATAGGTATATAGATCTATGATTATCACTGTATCTATCCCTCTATGTACATGTTAAACAAAATTTAAGTCCATACTTATTTCTTTGACTCTAATTCCATACCACAAGGTTTATTTTAGCTTTACTTTCTTGTTTTTCTTCAACTTCCCTCTCCAACAGTGAGGAAACTGGCTCCTACCATCTGCCATCCATTTGCTGATTTGTTAATCCTTAGTATACACACAGAGTGGTTTCAAAACTATTCATCTGTACTGTTATAAGAAACAACTTTACTAACTAGAGTACAGCAATTATATATAATTCAATTTGTTTATTTCTTATACTTTACATTCAAAATATCTTTTCCCAAAATTACTCAGATCATCTCCTTTTGTTTGTCCTTATTTGCTTCATATACATTAAAGCTTATGACTTTTAATGTATACTTCTATAGGATAAAGTCAGGCATCTATCACCCCAGTACCGAAAGGAACAGTTGCTTCATCCTAAACATCATCTCCAGTGTCCCCTTTGTATTGACTTCACTTAATGTAATCAGTAATTATCATAAAATATTCAATGAGTGGCTAAAAGAGTTACTTCTTTAACTTCCTAATGCCAATCTAAAAATTCACCCCTACCTCTCCATTCACAAAAACGGATAAACATCTCAGTATAATATATGATAATAATATAATATAATATAATATAATATAATATAATATAATATGATATGTAATATAATAATATGGGTGATGTAATAATCTTAATATAATAATATGATATGTAAGATTCTTTAACACTCATTTGTTCTCATCTGTTTTCTGTCCTACTGAATGATGTATTTTTGAACAGGGAAGTTAATCACGCCTTTCTTAGTGTTCCCATAGCACTGGGAGCATACTTTATTCTAGCATTTCCCCAATTTATGTAGATTTGTGTCTCCTGAACTTGAAAATGAGTGCCTTCATAGCTAATGCCTGGTACTATTGATCACTGTGTCTCCAACATCTTGAGACTTTTCAGGTATATAGCAAGCCCTTGATCATTATTGGCTAAATGAAAAAAACATATGAGTAAATCAGTGTGCTTGATGCTGGGGGTTGGTCAAGGGACATCAGAGACAGAGGCAAAGGTAATGATTGGATCCTTAGTCCCAAAACTATAAAGTCTCTACTATGGAGTGATTGCTTATATTCCACCAAATTCATATGTTGAAGCTCTTGCCTCAGGACAATAATATTTACAATGTGGCCTTTGGGATGTAGATTTAGATGAGATCATTTGGGTGGAGCTCCCATAATGTGATTAGTGCCCCTATAACAAAGAGCAAGAGACCAGACTGTTCTGCTCTCCACCCCCACCCCATGTGAGTCTACAGCAAGAAGACAGCAGTTGGCAAACTAGAAAGAGAGCCCTCTCCAGACATCAGATTTGTTGGCATATTGATCTTGGGTTTCCCAACCTCCAGAACTGTTGTTTAAATCATGGTATTTTTGTTACAGTAGCCCGAACTGGGTAAGATACTTTCTGAAGGTGCAAACTAGCAATATAAAACAGTAGAAATTAATTGGCAAATGAATGACTTCACAGAACATTTTTCAAAGTTCTGTTTTTAACCTTTAACCCTGTGAAAATAAGAAGAGAGGCAAGCAATGTGTTTATATTTCCTACCTAATGCATATCTAGTTCCATAGATGGGAATGGTGGGGGAGGTTAATCAGGTTCCAGGCTATGGGTGCTACGATTAACTTGACTCTTGTCCTCTTGAAAGAGTGCTGAAATCTAGTGCTATTTTTCTGACTAAGCTCTTGCCCAACCCCTTTTGCTCTCCCCCAAACATGGAATCCAGCCACGTATATCTCAAGAGAGAAAGTATCTGCAGACCATGTTTGCTTAATACCATTTTCTGTTCACAAAGATGAAGATTTTTTTTTATGATCACAGCTTTTAAATGTGTAGAATGACTGACCAAATCTGTTAATAAGCATGCCTAAGTCATGAGGAATTTAAAAAAGGCCACCTGAATGTGGCTGACTTAGAGGTACTACCTGCATCAGGGGCACACACAAGAAGTGAAACAAATACTCAGAGGCTTGGGTATTCAGGAAAGTTTTACAAAACAGGTCAATATTTAGCTGAGTCCTCAAGAGTGAAAATGATTTTAGTGCGTGAAAAGGGAAATTTTTCTAGGAAAAAGAAACTGCATAGAGATGAGTCATGCAAGTGCGTATGGATCAGTGGCTACACCAGCTTGAGTACAATAGTATATTTGTGAAGAACAAGACATTCAAAGATGTGAAATTCATTATGTTGTAGACAAACAAATAGCTGCACATCTAAGTGGCATATTCTCTTTCAACTCAACTCATATCAAGGACTTGCTAACCATGAGACGAAGGATATGAGAGCAGTTTAGAGTATGTAAGAAGGCCCCTTGAATAACAGCCCAGATTGTGATCCCCACCCTGGATCCTCACCCCTCTGCTGGCTCCGGACAGCATCCTTTCTGATAACAAAGATGTCCCAGTAAATGCAAACATTACGAAAATTGCCTGACAAATAATTTTTTTTTATTTTAAATAATCTAATAACAGATGAATAAGTAGTAATTTTAAGAAAAACATTCAAAAGACTTCCTCATGTATAGTGTTACTGGTTCTGATAAAATACTGACTGCACTTTTCACAGAGAACAAATATAAAGTGAATACAGCCTAACGATATTTTAGTCAATGACAAACCACATATGTGAAAAATGGTAAACTGTACGGGCTAGGTGTGTAGTAGGCTAACCCATCTAAATTCGTGTAAGTGCATTCTGTGATGTTCATACAACAAAATCACCTAATGACACATTTTACAGAACATATGCTTGTTTTTAAGCTGCACATGACTATAAATAAATTGAATCTATTTATAGTATTTATTTATAGTATCCATTGAGTGAGTGAATAAATGAATGCACACTATTAAATACAATAAAAGAAATGCCACTTGAAAGCTGCAGAAAGTATACAGAATCAAAATGTAACTTGCCAAACAAATCTATATGGAGAGGTGGTCTCTCCTAAAGGAAACCACCATATTTATTCTAAAGTTGAGTTAATGACAGACTAGGCAAGTGAATAAGGTACTTTCTGAAAGAATTCCTCATTACTGAACCCTAGCTTTAAAAGTTTGTCCTTATTATGGTTTTGACTCTACTGTCCCTTTTGCTTGCTGATAGGGCTTTAGTGTTACAGATTTTCAGTAAGTGTAGAGCTAACAAAGAAACAAAAGCTGCTTCAAAAGCAAGGTCAGAGGTTCTTTACTGACCAGGGCAAACTGAACCACTTCCTCCCTTTCTCAGTTTTTCTCAAACATTTGTGCTGATTGGCATTATGCAGGGTATTTGTGCATTCACAGGCACTTACCCCAAATTGCAGTCTCCTGCAAGTCTATAGTCTCCAAGAAAATTGTGTTGTTTCTAACAAGTCAAATTGTTTAATTGCTCTTCCAGTTGATAGCTTCATTCAGTTTTCATTTTATGAAGCAACAAATGTTTCCTACTAACTGGATTTACTCAGCATATTTAGATATTTAGATGAATCATTTATTGCTAAGATATAATATATAGGAAAATATAGGAAACACATTTATCCGAAGATGTAACATGAAAACAAAACAAAACAAAAAAAAACCTCTCTGTAGCACTTACCTTCTAATGGCCACTGCTTTAAATAATTCTACAATTCCTCATGTGAGGGAGGATTCTGTGTGTTGTATACCTAAGTGCATGTGTGTGTTGTGGGTTGTGTATTAAAGTCCTGGTAAATATAATTATGAATACATCAAAGGCAATTAAGCTACATGATTTTGATTAGGTATATTGTCAAACTGTATTAACAGCTGGCAGTATGGGGAAAAACCCTCCAACTACTCAAGGTTTAATTTGCTGTACAACATTATTCTATTCTTTGAAGCTGACAAATCATTTTGAATAAAGCATTATTTTTCATTACATAAACTGCTATTCTTTTCTTGATACACAATGAGTTTCGACTAGCATTGTGCACAGCGACAAAGGCTGGCAGGTACACATGGATTGAGTTTCATAATTATTCTTATTATTATTTGCATAAACACACAGCATAGCCCCTTAGAGCCAGTACCTTGGCATCACTCACAAACCAGTTTCCATCTTCCTCGGTCTCAGATTTCCTTTAGGCCATAATAACACCTGTCCTTGCTCTAGGCAATTGTGCAGCGGCAGGTGGAAGAACACTTCACACAGTGCCCGGCTCAAAATAGACTCTTGATGACTCTCTATGTAGGGCTAAGCTGGGGAGCCCAGAGGGTAAACAGGCTCTGACCTAGAATTAAAACGCAAAGTTTGTGTGTCAGTATTACCAATAACAGTTTGCTGACTCTCTCAGGCTCTGCAATTGGCTTTGTGACTGCCTAACTGCAACCAGCTCCCTGACCACACCTGCTCCCTGACTACTTTCTCTTTCTTAACCAATTTCTGCTCCCTACCTGCATTCTTCCTGTGACTACATCCTGCCCTACTCCTTGTCTACACTCTGCATTTTGCCTATACACATTCCCATGGCTGCACCCAGCTTGCTGTCCACATATTGCTGACTATATAGATTGGTACAGAACTATAACTACTCCCTGACAGCACCCTGTCACCTGATTATATCCCGTTGCCTCTCAATACACTAATCCCTAAATGCACTTTATTCTCCATTTGCACTTTTTGTTCTGTGACCACAGCCTGCTACCTGACTACACTCTGCTCCTGGAGTACAGCCCACTCCCTGAAGACACTCTGCTCTGTCACTATTCAACTCCTTAACTGGTCCTGCACTGTGGCTGCAATCTGCTCATTGACCAACAGCACCTCCTGACTACACTCACACCCAGCTTCATGACTATGTTCGACTTCTTCTTTTTTTTTTTTTTTAAGATTTTATTTATTTCTGTTTTAGAGGGGAAAGGAGAGAGAAAGAGATGGAGGGAAACATCAATGTGTGGTTGCCTCTCACGCGCCCCCTACTGGGGACCTGGCCCGCAATCCAGGCCTGTTGGGAATCCAACCAGGGACCCTTTCATTCACCAGCATGCACTCAATCCATTCAGCCACACCAGTCACGGTGACATTCAACTTCTTGACTGCCAGCTCCTGCTGTCTGACTGCGTTCTACTGTTTGATTATACTCTGCCTCCTTATACGACTCTGGGCCCCGACTAACCCTGCTCCGTGACCACTTTCTGCTCCTCACAACTCTCTGCTCAGTGAAGGCCCTTTGTTTCTTTAGACCACTCAGCTCTCTGTCTGTGTCAGCAACATCGCCAGTGCTTTCTTGATTTCCCCCCACTTGGGCTTGTACTGTTGGCCTTCTTTGCAAACCTGACTCTCAAACTGTCCTTCTGTAGCACATGTAATATGTATGTAATTCTCATTTTATCTACAGTAGTGGTGGGAGGATAGTAAACATTTTAGGCTTTGTGGGCCATAAAGTCTCTATGGCCTCCAGCTTAAGCGTTGGAGGGGCACTCAGCTGGAGCGTTGTGAGAAGAAGCCACAGACAAAATGTGCATGACTATATTCCAATAAAACTCTTCATAAAATCGGGCTGTGGGTAGGATTTGGTCTTCAGACATTATTTTGCCAATCCTTGATCTAGAGTATCTTTTAATCTCTGGAAAAGGGACTTAGTACATTTTCATCATTTTAACTGAAAATGAACAGCTTTCTTTTATTCTGCTTTAAAAGGTGAAAGGAAAGGCAGATCAATAATTTATATAGATTCAAGAAAGAAACAAATGGGACCTTAAAATCGTCTTAGAAGTGCCTTTCATTTTCCAGATAAAAAGTAAACAACAGTTAATTCTCAACTTTATTCTTTTGTTTCCTAGAATAAACTTGGTGTTACGTTGGAAGAACAATTTCGTCCCAGGCTCAGTAAAAGAGAAATCCCGATTCATCTGACAGTCTGTGTAGGAAACTTCACTTGTAAAGAAGCACTGACCACGTGCATAAGGGTATTTTCAAGCCTCTGGAAAGGCGGCTGTGGAGCTGTAGTGTCTCTCTCAGCAAACCCTATAATTCTGCTGTGAATCATATTCCTGTAAGAATGTTTAGACTCCACAAGGGAAACATTAAATCACAACTTTTAATCATTAACTTTTAATGTAGGTGTATTTTGTGTTCTTTATGGATGTAAAGTTTTGAGGAATGGATCAAGAAAAGAATACGTAAACACATGGTGTAGATTAGAGGTACTTATGAATAAACTTTATACTTCTGAAAAGGGCTTATGTCAAATACAACTTTTGAATCAACAACTTGATTTAAAGCTACCTCCATTATTCACTGGCTATGAAAATCTTGAGCAATTTATTCCATTCTCTAAGCCTCGATTTTTGTATCTCTAATATGGAATAGTAATAGAGAATAGATGGAACTGGATACATATAAGGCCTAGCAAACTTAAGGTCTTTAAACAATCTAGGTCCTTTGGGCCATTGGCAAATCTCACACAAAGGTCATAGTTAAATGTAGCATGAATATAACTCCTGGCAATCTCTGCATAGTTTGTATTTTCAAAGTTTTCTACTAAATTAATTGATATATAATGACTATACCACCCTGGAAGCTGGTAGTGTTGGTCCCAATATACAGATAGGGAAATTGAACCTCAGTGAATTTAAGTGGTTTTCGCTATTTCATTCTTTAGTGGTGGAATTACATGTTCTTCTTAAGAAAAATAAATATCAGAGAACTAGTTACCTAAATCATACCTAATGACTTTTGAGGGGAGATCATCTCTCAAAGTGCTAGAATTTTGGGCCAAGGCCAACTCAACTTCAGTTGTTACTAATGTGACCTGGAAAACCTGGGCTTTTCTCCTCAGAGTGTAGGCCTGACAAAAGAAATTCTCAATTTCCAAAAACACTCATTTTTTTTAGCTCTCTGATGCTTGAAAGACCTTTCATTAGGAAAGCTCCATTATTTGATAATTTGAAGCAAAGGTTAAAATGAACTTGATCGGTAGATGAAACTGTGTAGTTTGGTTCCTACTTACATCACCAGCTTCATATTGAGCCTTTTTTCTTTTGTTTTCTCTATCCATCTAAACTGGAAGAATCTCTGTTGCTCAGACTTTCCTATTCCTGGACCTGCGTTTTTGTTCACTTGAGAACAAACCATCATTCCCTTGCAATTGTCATCAGTGCTTTATTTTTCCAGCTTACATATCATGTTCTTAAGAAAACAGTTTATGTCACCTCAGACTAAAGTTAAGTTCCCCTCTTCTATAGTCACCAGGCATTATAATTACTTAAATGTCTTCTTCTTCTTTTTTTGGAGTGGGACAATATAAGTCTTCACTTTTTTAAGTATATTTTATTGATTATGCTATTATATTTGCCCCATTTTTTTTCTCTCCTTTATTCCCCTCCACCCTGCACTACCCCTCCTACCAGCATCCCCGCCACCCTTAGTTCATGTCCATGGGTCATACATATAAGTTCTTTGGCTTCTCCATACTTAAATATCTTCTTTCCTCTATAAAATATAAGCTGCATGGAGGCAGGAATCATGTCTCTTTTGCTCACTGCTGATCTCCCCAGTATTGAACGCATACTGTGCCCTCCATTAAAATTTGATTGACTTAGTTACACTCCCATTTGGTGCAAATAACCAGTATCATATCTTCTCCTGAGAGAACAATGGTGCTACCAACTTGATTGAGGTTAGAGAACAATAAGGGGAAATGTCACAGAAACAAACCATTTCAGAGACTTCAGAGATGGAAAAAACAACAAAAACATACAAACACTACCCATTCATTAATTTACATTACTTTCAATCCTATGAAAGATAACAGATTAGATAACAGAAGATAACAGATTCTCTTCTTCCCACATAGTGCACTGTGGTGGAATGGAATATGAACATAATCATCGGATATCAATCCAGATGGCTGAATGGTGGCTATCACCTACGAGAAGCATTAGAAAGAAAAATAAAGGATCACATGCCTCAGGTCAAGTTGAAGCCTCATATTCAAAGAATCAGAGAACAGTTGTCCTGGCTACAGGGATCATGGAAACAGGGGTATAAGTTGTACATTTCACAATCTCAGGGCACGTCTTTCACACATATTTGCAGCTGCTTGTCCAGGTGGGCTTTTACATATCCTGCTTTAATTATCCCAGGAAGAGTAGTGCCTTGTTGCCACTGGCTAAGACCACTAAGATGAGGGATTGATAAAGTAATTAAGATTTTATCAGGCTACATCTGACAGAACTCCAACTTTACCAAATAAAGGATTAGTTTATTAGGCTATTATGTATCAAGACATATGCAATTTAGGGTTGGTGCAGCTTAGTGAGAATGTCATCATGGGCTGAGGCTCTACATCCTTGCTTTACCAGCTCCACTTGTAAGGTAAGCTCAGACATGGAAGGTTTGAGCCGGGTCAAGGGAAGAAGAGGAAAGTAGATGTTGGGTAGGTAAAGAGCAGTGTCTGGCACACCTAGCACTACTTCTAAATCTAGGATTGCAACTCCCACTTGCTGGCAGGAGACAAGGTTTGAACTCTGAGTCTCAGCCAGCTATGCTCTGGATATATTTCTTAACCTAGTTAAATGTAAGTATGAATCTGCTGTTTAACCAGCATGAAACTTCAAAACATTGATTTTATAAGTAGTAAAGAATAGACAGAGGTAAAATAGAAGAGGACAAAAGGAAGATACTCTTTTTGAATGAGATGCTTGAAAGGGATCATACAATAAAAAAGGCCTGAAGAATCAGTACTTAGAATGAAAAGAACACTAACATTTAATTTTCTAAAGAAACATCTAGAGAAGTAACATGCATTTTAATGTTGGCCCAATTATTATTATGTATAATATTAGACTACTTCATTACCATAGAACCAGCAGAGACTAGATTCATTGGAAAACAACATCTAATTATATCAACAGGGATATCACTATATTTTGCAGAATGAGCCTGTTTCATGCAAGAGTTTTTGTGCCACACTTGGGATTAGCCGTAAGAGGTGTCTGTATTCTCTTTCATAAGAGATCTAAATGCTGTGGAGGCACCCAAAGGGAGTAAAGTTAGAGCCTTCCATTTTATTTGAATGACTCAATCATTCAGATTTTCCCAGGGAGAAAAATGTCTCCATCATAAATGGCAAGTTAAACTCTTTCATATGTAATAACATTTACAGCTAACTAGATCTTTCCTAATACATTTTCTCTTTTGAGTTAAGTTATTCGGAAAAAAATACTTATATAATTTTGGTACTTCATGGTGAGACTAGAGAATCCAAATGAAAAGAGTTTAATTTGGAAACATAACTATCTACATAACTCTATTTAATGCCTTTTAACTAAATTTTTTCAGGTCCTTTTATCCTTTTATCTTTATGCATTTTTTCTTCTTTATTTTATTCCCTAAAAAGTAGACATAGCAAGAACTTGGGACCTAGTGTGAACTAGGGAAAATTATTCATCTCTCAGATTCCATTTTCTTATCTGCCATTCTGAGTAAGAGGTACCTCATTGGTTTGAAGGGATGACTAGATAAGTCATCCCTCATATATAAAATATCTAGCAGAGCCTGGCACTGGAACATGGTAGGTGCTCAGTAAAACTTAACTTTTCAAGTCTATACCCTCTTTTATTTCCCTCCATCTCCACCATCTTTCTCTCATTTCCTTCATGCAAAGTGTCAAATCATTGTTTTATTCTATTTTATTACTTTTCCTATTTTGTTTGTTAGTTTATTTTGTTCATTAGATTCCACATATGAGTAAGATCATGTCGTATTGTCTTTCCCTGACTGGCTTATGTCACTTAGCATAATGCTTTCCAAGTCCACTAATGCTGTTGCAAAATATAATATTTCCTTCTTTTTTATGGGCAAGTAGCATTCCATTATATAAATGTATCACAGTTTTTGTTTTTTTTTTTTTCTTTTCTTCTTTTTAACCACAGCTTTTTTCGCTACTCATATACTGATGGACACCAAGGCTGCTTCCAAAGTTGGCTATTGTAAATAACACTGCAACATATATAGGGGTGTATATATTGTTTTGAATTAGTGTTTCAAATTTCTTTGGATAAATTACCAGGAGTGGAATCATTGGATCATAAAGATGTCTCATTTTTAATTTTTTGAGGTAACTCCATACTGCTTTCCACAGTAGCTGCACCAGTCTGCATTCCCATCAGTAGTGCACTAGGATTCCCTTTTCTCCACAACTTCACCAGCACTTGTTGTTTTACTGATGATAGCCATTATGAGAGGTGTGAAGTGATATCTCATTGTGATTGTAATTTGCATTTCTCTGATGATCAGTGACATTGAACATCTTTTCATATGTCTATTGGTCATCCATATGTCCTCTTTTGAGGTTCTTTGCCTGTTTTTTAATTGGATTTTTTTTGGTGTTGAGTTGTATAAATTCTTTATAAATTTTGGATATTAACCACTTACCAGATATATCATTGGCAAATATGTTTTCCCCTTCAGTGGGCTGTCTTTTCATTTTGTTGATGCTTTCCTTTGCTGTGCAAAACTTTTTAGTATGATGTATTCCCAATTGTTTATTTTTTCTTTTGTTGCCCTTTCCCAAGGTGATATGTCAGAAATTTATTGCTATGAAAAATGCCCAAGATCTTACTGCTTATGTTTTTCCTCTAGGATTTTTATGGTTTTGAATCTAATATTTAAGTTTTAATCCATTTTGAGTTTATGCTTGTGTATAGTGTTAAGAAGGTGCTCTAGTTTTATTTTTTGCTTACATCTGTCTAATATTCTGAACACCATTTATTGAATAAACTACCTGTATCCCTTGAATGTTCTTCCTTTTTATATCAAATATTAATTGATCATAAAGGTGTGGATTTATTTCTGGGCTTTTTATTCTGTTCCATTGATTTATGTGTCTGTTTTTATGTTAATACCATGCTGTTTTGATTATTATGGACTTGTAATACAGTTTGATATCAGGTAGCATGATTTTTTAACTTTGTTCTTCTTTCTTGAGATTTCTGTGGCTATTTGGGGTCTTTTGTGATTCCATATAAAGTTTTGGAACATTTGTTCTAGTTTTGTGAAATAGGCCATTAGTATCTTAATAGGAATTGCATTGAATCTATAGATTGCTTTGAGTAATATGAAAATTTTAATGATGTTTATTCTTCCTATCCATGAACACAGTATATGCTTCCATTTATTTGCATCTTCTTTGATTTCTTTCTTCAGTGGCCTGTAGTTTTCTGAGTATGGGTCTTTTACCTCCTTGGTTAAATTTATTACAAGGTATTTTATTATTTTTTAATGTAATTATAAATGGGAATGTTTTCTTAGTTTCTGTTTCTGATAGTTCATTATTTTTATATAAAATGCAATTTATTTCTGGATATTTATTTTGTATCCTACTACTTTACTGAATTCATTTTTCTGTGTTAGTAGTTTTTTTGGTGGAATCTTTAATATTTTCTATATACAGATTCATGTCATCTATAAATAATGACAGCTTTACTTCTTCCTTTCCAATTTAAATGCATTTACTTCTTCTTCTTGTATGATTGCTATGGCTAGGGCTTCCAGTACTATATTGAATAAGCATGGTGAAAGAGGATATCCTTGTCTTGTTCCTGATCTTAAGAGAAATAATTGTAGTTTTTGCCTCTTGAGTATGATATCAGCTGCATGGTTGTCACATATGGCCTTTATTATGTTGATGCATGTTCCCTCTATTCTCACTTTGCTGAGAGTTTTTATCATAAACAGGTGTGAGATTTTATCAAATGCTTTTTTGCATCTATTAATATGATCATGTGACTTTTATCCTTCATTTTGTTTTTGTGGTGTATCATGTCTATTGATTGAAGGATATTGTATCAACCTTGTATCCCCAGGATAAATCCCACTTGATCATGGTGTATGATCTTTTAAATATATTGCTAGATCCAGTTTGCTAATATTTTGTTGAGGATTTTAGCATCTGTGTTCATCAGGGATATTGGCCCATAATTTTCCTTTTATATAATGTCTTTATCTGCTTTTGGAATTAGGATAATGGTGTATTCATAAAATGAGCTTGGGAGTCATTTCTCCTCTTGAATTTTTTGGAATAGTTTTTGAAAGATAGGTGTTAGTTTCTATTTGAATGTTTGAAGTCATCACTTTTAATTTGGTAGGCCATCTCTTCTCCCTTGGCTGTATCTTTGCCTTTTTTTTGACCCAGTTTCATCTTGAACACTATTGTTAGATTCAACCATGACCTGAGGGTTGAATTTAAGAAAGTGATTAAGACTCAAGAATAACCTCACATAGGAATATGGGAATTAAAACTCTCATGAACAGTAGGCTCCCAGGAATGCATTAAAATCAATCCAGCAGGAATAACTTCCTGGCAGGCAGTCAAGGATCCTCAGGAAGACTTTGTTCCCACTGCTTATGCTGTCTGCTTCAATGTTACCCATGTTCAGGCTCAAACATAGAAAGTGGTCATTTTCTTCATGGGAGAAGTGACTGTGGTATTCTAAATGGGAAACGTGAAGTTGCCATCCCCAAAGATGTGGGGAATATTTAGTGTTAGAATTACCTAACATCTCCTCAGTTAGGCTTACAGGGTTTAAGGCAGAGCTATATAACTCACTTCATCTCAGCAGGACAAACTCATTGAAAATATAACATCTGTTCACCTAATGCTCTTCTCCCCATGTAAGTCTCATTGTCCAATTGCTTGAAGTAAAGTTTAAAACTTTCAAGCAAGTAAACCAAAAAATGAATCTGAATGTGAATAGAATGCTAGAATTACTTCCATACCTTTCACTATACTAAAATATTCTCATTGTCTGATTGGATCAATTGCTTATCATTTAAACTCTCTTAATGAATGAAAACAATTTTCTTTGCATACATGTATGTATTCAAGCAGTAAACAAATATCAAATATTTGTAATACTTCAAGTACTATGTTAGGTTATAGAAAAAAATGGTGAGGAAAAAAGACATTCCCTGCCTATAATGAAAGAAAGATATTAAACAAATAATGACACAGAGGTAACCATTGTTTTGTCAGTTCAGCATACTTCCAGACTGAGTCCTTGTCTCTCTCTCTCACTTGCTTGCTCTCTCTCTCTCTCTCTCTCTCTCTCTCTCTCTCACACACACACACACACACATACTTTATTTATGATAATAGTCACCATTACCTAGAGGAGGGACCATGTTTCCCTAACTAGGTCAATCATAATACTTCATATTTCTCTAACCACTGTGATTGGTCCAAGATTGGGCATGTGACCCAAACTAGCCCAGAGGACCCTTCTCCTGCACTTTTCTACCTGAAAACAATAGGAAAGAGTCTAAAAACCACTGGTCACTATGACACCCAACAGATGAATAAGGTTCTTTTGAAGGAGGAGATGATAAAACCAAACACAGGTAGGCATAAATTAGATATAAATAGGAAAGAGAAGAATTACTTCTTACTAACTTTATCCTTACTTCCAGAACCAAAAGCTCTTGGAGGTGACCTGATTTGTGTATTGTCTCTTTAGATTCTCATAGATGCCCAGGTATTGTGCAATATTCACACTATGTAATCCCATTTTAGTTACATTTCTGTCATTTGCAATTAAGAACATTCTTACTAATGAAAAATAAATATAAATCCATGATGATTTGTGGTGTACATATTTTAAAGAAAATATATGATCTAGTAGAACAAAATACAAAGGACATCATTTCATGTAAGAAGGTAGGGAAAATTACCCTGAGGAAGGGCATTCAGGCTGAAATCAAAAGATGAATCTGTGTTAAGTAGGAAAGGCTGGAGAAGAAAACAGCAAGTGGAAGGGCCTGGTGGCATGTGTTTGAGTTCCTGAGTGAAGGCCAAAGTTTCTGAGACACTAATCTATAGACCCACATGTGCAAGGATCAATGCACAGAGAGAGTCTTGTGGACCAGTATTTTCCTGGCCAAGGTTATAAGCTTTAAACACTTCTTCATATATACAGTGGGGGGCAAAAGTAGTTCTACAGTTATTCATATGGGAAAAATACAATCATTAATAAATAGTACAGAAATAAACTCTGTGTTTTGCATACTCAGAACTGAAAACCTACTTTTGTCCCACCCTGTATATAATAAAGTTAATTTGAGGGCAATTTTCACTAGCTGGCATTGTAGTATAAATTCTGCAACAATCATAAATATATCTTTGCAGTTGTTAGTAATGCCCATTCTCCCATAGACAGAAAGTATATGGAAGCTAAGTGACCACATGATTATGAAATAAATATAGATGAAATGAAATGTGGGTGAAAAAGAATAGTGAAGAATGGACTTTTGTTCTGTATACACAGCCATCAGAGTTGCAGAGAAAATATGTGTCCCACAGAATGTCATTATGGTACAAATTCTACCAGTTAGAAAAAAATAGTTGATCACCTTTCCTGAATTTATTTTGCAAATACAAATATTTGATCAACATAATGAGCATTCCTAAAGAGACTGATAATTCCAAAAAGCCAGGAAAAAAATGTTCCTTTTTAAAGTTTGAAAGAGTGTGAGACCAAAGGGTGAAATAAAACAGATGGTATTCTTGTTTAAAATACATTATTTTCAGTGCATGTATATTTTTCTCTTTTAAAGTTTAAGGGCCTATGACCATAATCATACACCATAGGGAACAAACATTAGTAGAAATATAATGGGAATAGATATATCTAGAAAGAAAAATAAACATGAACCAGCAGCATTATGTAAAATTTTAAGACAAAATCATAAACCCAAGACCACTTATTATACTTTATTGCCTAGCAAAAAACATCATTGATTATAAAAACATGGCTTCACAGAAAGGCCCCAGTCATTTTAAAAATAATTTACCAATAACTTGCGGGAAAGAAGATTTTAAAGAAATTATAGCAGTGCTATTTCATTAGAAGGTGTAGCGAAACGCATCACTTTACGGTGCAGAAAATCTTGCTCATTCTGGCTCAGTCTGTTTCCATCAGTGGGAAATGACGGACTAGCCCAGCCTCAAGACTAGCTGTGAGTTAAATTAAGGAACCCTTAAATTATTAGCATAATCCATACTCCTAACTGAATATTTTAGGTTTGATGTCTATATTTAGTACTGTAATCTTCTTCATTAAACATTTCCTTTAGAACATGTCACTAACCAATAGTTGTTAAAATAGTTCCAGACCATTCTCCTCAATTATTTATGAAATGAATTTTTAAGTCATTTATGGGATGGAAGAATCAAGGAAACTTAGATTTGGTTAGGAAACAACAACAACAAAAAAAATGGAGCAAAACCTCCTGCTGCTTAAATGGAAGTAATTTGCTTTCTTTGAAGTCCTTGTGAATATCGCTTGGTATTGCTAATTTAGAACACTCATTAACATTAAAAAGTGTTAATTAAATGTTTAGTCCCTTGTGCTGGGTGCCACATCACTTCTGAATTTGTAGGTCGTGCCCTCTGCATTACTTGCAGTTGAAGATGCGCAGTCTTCTGCGGGATCTACAAGCCCTTAATCCTCTGTACCCTGTCTACTTCTCCAGTTTCATCCTTACCACTCCCTCACTGATCCTTCTCACACCATGTCTATTACTGTCAGATTCTCAAATACCTCAAACCTCTTTTATTTTCAGGGCTTCCAGAATATCGTTACTGGCTTACAACATCTTCCTCCCTCTCTCTTCTTTTACTTAACTCTTGTAGTCTCTTCCAAACTCACCACACACTATCATTTTCAGGAAGCTGCCTTTGATCCCACCAGGTTGGCTTAGGTGCTGTTCCTCTGTACAATCTCCTAGTGTTTTCCATTTAACTCTAACATAGTTATTTCTGCTCAAGTTGAACATTTTATTTTTAACCACAGAAGGTCTATTACTTCCAATGGTTCAAATAGTGATTTTTGACTTTAGAATAGAGCAAAATTAATACACATTCAGTAGAAACTGTGCTTTGGATTTTTAATTCTGCTTATTTCCTGGGCTAACAATGTGCAGTGTGATTATTGTCTCATGATGCTGGGCAGCAGCCTCCAGCCAGGCTCCTAGGCAGCCACACAATCTAAGGGCAAATAACTAGGTGTTGCCAGTATTTTCAATATTGTATTTTGTGTTTTTGCATCCCATAAGGTCTACAAAACATCCATCTGTATGTCTTATGCTTTTGATGATAACAACAGGAAGGCAATACTCTTGAGATAAAACAAGACAATGGACCAACTGTTGGCTAATGTTAAGTATTCTGAGCATGTTTAAGGTAGGCTAGGCTAAGCTATGATATTTGGTAGCTTAAGTGTTTTAAATGTATTTTCCACTTATAGTATTTTCAAATTATGATGGGTTTATTTTGACATAAGCCTATTATAAGTCAAGGATAAATCTATAATGTAAGTTCTTATTATAGTTCATATAGTAAACACCCACTAAATATTTAATAAATAAATAGATTAAAATTTTTGACAAGTGGGAGAGAGAGAAGATGGTGGCGTGGTAAGAGGATGCACATCCCTCTTCCCCCTTCACACAGGTGATAAACCGGCCAATTTACAATGGAGCACCACAAACAGACACCAGAAACACAGCATATTTGAAAACAGGTGATCAAAAATTGCAGTGGACATTGAAAAACCACACGGTAAGGAGAGTACTCCAGCAGCATGGAGACCAGGGCAGGGGGCTGAGATCCCGGGCCAGTGCTGGCCGTAAGACTCTAGGGAGGGAGCTGGGTCAATCGCTCCCTGATCAGCCAAACAGGGTCTCGGCAGCACCGGGATAATCCTGGTTGCTTGAAATCTCACAGAGAGGAGTTAAGATCTCATAGTCCTGGGAGGACTGTGCGTTGGAGCTCGCACTTTTGTCTACGCCCATGAGCCATTGTAAACGGCTGTGCAGGGAGTGTTCCCACCAGCACGCCACTGAGAGATCCATGGTGCAGTCGCTGGGCGCCTCTACGGTCTCTCAGCCCCCGCGCGAGCGCTCATGCCAGCAGGGAGCAGCAATACAGTCTCTTGGCGCCATCGCACCATCGGAGACCTGAGTGGGCTGCTGGGAGATCTTAGACACTGGTGTGCAACCTGCATGGGGGTCAAGCCGTGCTCGCAGGACAGTTCACACCTGTGCAAGGAAGGCTGACAGACCATCGGCGCTTGCACGCATGACCACAGTTGGTGCCTGCCTCTGCAGGAGACAAACCTGAGACCCTGTGCGGAGACCCTGTCCTCAGGGCTAGCTCTGAGGACAGAAGGCCAAAGAAAACTCAGTGCTGAACAAGGAAAAAAACAATATGGTCACCCCTTGGCCACTGCAGTCATCAAGGCCATAAAAACCAGCTTGGCAAGATTGATAACAGCAAGAATTGACAGTTTTGGTGTTTTTCAGGTTTTTTAAAAAATATTTTTGTGTTTTTTTCTTTTTCTCTTTTTTATTATTAATTTTTCACTATTTTGATCTTTTTACCCCTCAACTCCTTTTTGCTTCTCATTACTTCTTTCTTGTTTTACTTCTTCTTCATTTCTTTCCAAGCTTATCTCTTCTTCCTTTCTCTTTTTTCTTCTTTTCTTTTTCATTCTGCTTTTCTTTATTCTCTTTTCATTTTTTATTTCCTTTTCCTTCTTTTCTTTTTTTTCCTTTCCTTCTCTTTTCTCTTTTTAAACACATACCAGTGAAACAAATACAATACAAAACAAAACAAAACAAAAAAACCTTGAAACTGTGGAAAGACCAGATTTGGTCCCAAAGAAGGGGCATTTCAACAGCTGAGACACTGGAAGCTGTGAACACCGGGATACCCAAAGGAGACAGCACCACTGAATCTCACAGGGATTCTACCACAGAAGTTCACAGCATAAACCCAGGGAACCAAAACAAATCAATTTAAGAAGCTGAGGCTAACAAGAAGAGTCTCACAAACAATGGGAAGAAAAAGAAACAGTCCCCAAATGAAAGAAAAGGAGGAAGCCCCAGAAAGAATGCTAAATGAAATGGAGGCAGCTCAACTATCTGATTTTGAGTTCAAAGCAATGGTGGTCAGGAAGCTGCAAGAGCTCTCAATGAGCTACCAAAAACTACAGGGAAGCTATGAGGAACTCACTACAAACTATATCAATATGAAAAAGGAAATAGAAACTATCAACAAGGGCCAAGAGGAAATGCAAAATACAATTTCTGAACTGAAGAACACAGTGGAAGGAATGAAAAGCAGAATTGATGAAGCAGAAGATCAGATCAGCGAGTTGGAGGACCAAGTAGAAAAAATCAGCCAGAAGGAGCAAGAAAAGGAAAAGAGGCTCAGAAAAAATGAAGAGGGATTAAGAGAAATACAAGACAATATGAAACATAATAATATCTGTATAATAGGGATACCAGAGGGAGAAGAAGAAAAGCAAGGAATAGAAAACCTATCTGAAAAAGTAATGATGGAAAACTTCCCGAATTTGATGACAGAAAAAGTCACACAAATCCAGGAAACATAGAGAGTCCCGATCAAGAGGAACCCAAAGAGGCCCACTTCAAGACACATCATAATTAAAATGGCAAAATTCCAAGACAAACAGAGAATCTTAAAGGCAGCAAGGGAGAAAAAGGAAGTAACATACAAGGGAGCCCCGATAAGGCTAGCAGCTGACTTCTCAATGGAAATGCTCCAAGCTAGAAGAGAATGGCAAGAAATATTCCAAATAATGAGAACCAAAGGCCTGCAACCAAGACTACTTTACCCCGCAAGGCTTTCAATCAAGATAGAAGGCCAAATAAGGAGCTTCCCAGACAAAAGAAGTCTCAAAGAATACACCTCTACCAAACCAGTTCTGCAAGAGATGCTAAAGGGACTGCTTTAAGGAAAGGGAGGAAAGGAGAAAGAGAGGGTGAGGAACACAGGTACAAAAATGGCAATGAATAAGTACCTATCAATAATACCCTTAAATGTAAATGGATTAAATATTCCAATCAAAAGGCATAGAATAGCTGAATGGATAAGAAAGCATGACCCACATATATTCTGCCTACAAGAGACCCACCTCAGGACAAAAGACCTACACAGACTCAAAGTGAAGGGCTAGAAAAAAATTTTCCAAGCAAATGGCAGGAAAAAAAAAAGGCAGGGTAGCAATATTCATATCAGACAAAATAGACTTCAAAAGAAAAGAAGAGCCATAAAGAGAGATCCAGAAGGTCACTTCATAATACTCAAGGGAAGAATCCACCAGGAAGACATAAACATTGTAAATATATATGCACCCAACATAGGAGCACCTAAATACATGAAGAAAATCTTAGAGGACTTCAAGAAACATATTGACAGCAACACAATTATAGAAGGGGATTTTAACACCCCACTGTCAAAAATGGACAGATCTTCTAAACAAAATATCAACAAAGATATTGTGGCATTGAATGACACTCTAGATGAAATGGACTTAACTGATATATATAGACCCCTTCATCCCAAAGAAACTAAATACACATTCTATTCAAATGCACATGGAACATTCTCAAAGATAGACCACATGATAGGTCATAAAACTAACCTCATCAAATTCAAGAAAATTGAAATCATACCAAGCATTTTCTCTGACCATAAGGGACTGAAACTAGGAACCAACCCCAAGGGGAAAAACACAAAGTCCTCAAAATCATGGAGATTGAATAGCATGCTATTAAACAATGAATGGGTCAAGAATTAAATTAGGGAGGAAATCAAAAAGTTTCTGGAAACAAATGAAAATGAACTCACAACAACACAAAACTTATGGGACACAGCAAAGGCAGTCCTTAGAGGAAAGTTCATAGCAATACAAGCCTACCTAAAAAAGATAGAAACATCTCAAACAAACAACTTAACTCTACGCCTACAAGAACTCGAGGATCAACAGCAAAGACAGCCCAGAGCAAGTAGAAGGAAGGAAATAACCATGATCAGAGCAGAATTAAATGACATAGAGACTAAAAGCACAATTCTAAGGATCAATGAATCCAGCAGCTGGTTTTTTGAAAAGATAAAGAAAATTGGCAAGCCATTAAGCAGGCTCATCAAGAAAAAAAGAGAGAGGACCCAAATAAACACAATCAGAAATGAAAGAGGAGAGATTACAACTGACACCACAGAAATACAAAGGATTGTAATAAATTACTATGAAGAACTATATGCCAAGAAATTTGAAAACTTAGGTGAAATGGACAAGTTTCTAGAAAAATATAATCTCCCAAAACTCAATGAAGAGGAAGCAGAAAGCCTGAACAGACAAATAACAGCAGATGAAATAGAAGCAGTAATCAAAAATCTCCCAACACACAAAAGCCCTGGACCAGATGGTTTCACAGGAGAATTTTACAAAGCATTTAAGGAAGAGCTAACCCCTATCCTTCACAAACTTTTCGAAAAAATCCCAAATGATGGAAGACTCCCAAACTCTTTTTATGAAGCCAGCGTTATTCTAATCCCCAAACCAGATAAAGACATAACAAGGAAAGAGAACTTCAGGCCAATACCGCTGATGAAAATAGATGCTAAAATCCTCAACAAAATATTGGCAAACTGCTTCCAACAATACATTAAAAAGATCATACATCATGACCAAGTGGGATTCATCCCAGGGATGCAAGGATGGTTCAACATACGCAAATAGGTAAATGTAATACATCACATAATCAAAAGCAAAGACAAAAAGCACATGACCATATCAATAGATGCAGAAAAAACATTTGATAAGGTACAGCACCCATTTATGATAAAAACACTCAGCAAAGTGGGAACAAAGGAGCATTCCTCAACTTAATAAACACAATATTTGAGAGGCCTACAGCCAACATCATACTCAATGAGCAAAAACTAAAATCTTTTCCACTAAGGTCAGGAACAAGACAAGGTTGTCCACTTTCACCACTTCTATTCAACATAGTATTGGAAGTCTTAGCCACAGCAATTAGACAAGAAAAGGATATAAAAAGCATCCAAATTGAAAAGGAGGAAACAAAACTATCATTATTTGCAGATGACATGATATTGTACATAAAAATCCTATAGACTTGGCCAAAAAGCTGCTCAACCTAGTAAATGAATGTGGCCAAACAGCAGGATATAAAGTCAATATCCAAAAATCAAAGGCATTTCTGTATACCGACAATGAAACAGCAGAAGCAGAAGTTAAGGAAAAAATCCCATTCGATATAGCAAAAAGTAAAATAAAATACCTAGGAATAAACCTAACCAAAGAGGTAAAAGACCTGTGTGCAGAAAACTACACAACACTGAAGAAAGAAATCAAGAAAGACACAAACAAATGGAAACATATACCGTGTTCATGGATCGGAAGAATTAACATCATCAAAATGTCCATAGTACCCAAAGCAATTTACAGATTCAATGCAATACCTATTAAATTACCAATGGCATATTTCACAGACATGGAACAAACACTTCAAAAATTTGAAGCCGTAAACGAACTTGAATAGCTGCAGCAATTTTGAGAAAGAAGAGCAAAGTAGGAGGGATTACAATACCTGACACCAAACTGTATTACAAGACCACTGTAATCAAAACAGTCTGATACTGGCACAAAAACAGACACATGGACCAGTGGAATAGAATAGAGAGCCCAGAAGTAAACCCAACTCACTACAGTCAATTAATATTTGACAAAGGAGGCAGCAACATAAAATGGAGTAAAAATAGCCTCTTCAGCAAGTGGTGTTGGGAGAACTGGACAGCTATGTGCAAAAAAATGAAACTTGAACACCAACTTACACCATTCACAAAAATAAATTCAAGGTGGATAAAAGATTTAAATATAAGCCGTGACACCATTAAAGTCCTAGAGAAGAACATAGGAAGGAAAATTTCAGACATTTCACACAGCAACATTTTTACTGATACGTCTCCTAAAGCAAGGGACATAAAGGAAAGAATAAACAAACGGGATCTCATCAAATAAAAAGCTTCTGCATGGCTAAAGAAAACAGTATTAAAATATAAAGAGAACCAACTGTATGGGAAAACATATTTGCCAATGATATCTCAGACAAGGGTTTAATCTCTAAAATATATAAAGAACCTACAAGACTCCACTCTAAGAAGACAAGCAACCCAATTAAAAATGGGCAAAGGACTTGAACAGATACTTCTCCAAGGAGGACATACAGAAAATCCAGAAACACATGAAAAGATGCTCCATATCGCTAGCTATCAGAGAGATGCAATTTAAAACCACAATGAGATACTACCTCACACCAGTCAGAATGGCCATCATAAACAAAGCAACAAACAACAAGTGTTGGAGAAGTTGTGGAGAAAAGGGGACCCTAGTACAATGTTGGTGGGACTGCAGACTGGTACAACCACTATGGAAAGCAGTATGGAATTTTCTAAGAAAACTAAAAATGGACCTACCTTTTGATCCAGCAGTTCCACCGCTAGGATTATATCCTAGGAACCCTGAAACGCCAATCCAAAAGAACCTATGCACCCCAATGTTCATAGCAGCACAATTTACAATAGCCAAGTGTTGGAAGCAACCTAGGTGTCCATCTGTAAATGAATGGATCAAGAAACTATGGTACATTTACACAATGGAATTCTATGCAGCAGAAAGAAAGAAGGAGCTCCTACTCTTTGCGATAGCATGGCTGGAACTGGAGAGCATTATGCTAAGCAAAATAAGCCAGGAGGTGAAAGACAAATACCATATGATCTCACCTTTAACAGGATCCCAATTAAGAGAACAAACAAACAACCATAATATAACCAAAGACACTGAAATTGAGAACAAGTGAGGAGAGGGATAAGAATGTCCAGGGAAAAGGGGAAGGGTTTAGAGCAACAAGTATGAAAGACACATGGACAAAAGCTGGGGGTGGTAGAAATGGGAGGGAGCTGGGGAGGGCTGGGGCAGTGGGACGGGATGGGAGTAGAAGACAGAAAACTGTATAAGAACAACAATTAAAATAAAATTAAAAAAAGATAAAAAAATTTTGACAAGTGAAAATAACTATAAACCAGGAATCAAGAAGTCAATAATTCCTAAATAAAACTATAAAAGTAGTTCTAACACCTTAAATAACCCCAATATTTTAAAAACTTCCATTTAGTTATTTTAAAGTAGATTTTTTACTTCTATTTATTATATTGGTATCTTATAAAAGCCCTCTCTTTTATAACTTTTTGTGCATTTTTGAAGCTAAGTAATATTTAACTCATCTATATATCTGACCTGCAAAATTCACATTAAGCTAACACTCATATTTCATCAAAATATGTAATCTTAAAGCAGACAAGTCCAGGAAGCACAGATAGTCCCAAACAAGGTGAACCCAAAGAGGTTCTCACCAAGATACATCATAATTAGAATGCTGAAGGTTAAAGACAAAGGGAGATTCTCAAAATACACAACTACTATGTTGATGATACGCAACTAGACCAACTGAACAATTCACTTTTAAAAATGGCAGGTGATCCCATAATTTTTCAATTAATTGTCTGTAGCATACATTATTCATAATAGATTCTACTTAAAATCATAGGATTTTGATTTAAAAATCTTAAAATTCAGCTTATCTGCTTATAACTTACAGTTGAAATCCAGTTAGCTAATCTGCTTCAACTCTCAGGATCGTTTTCAGCTTCACAACTCACAGTCTGGATCAGTACCAAGGTTGGGGAACACACATATAACACCACACGGATGTGTGAGCCATGCTGACCAGGCGACGATGCTATCCTCCTTCCAGGCTGACTTCATTGGAATAGCCTTGGACAAGCAGGAGCTGATTCTGTTCCCCAGTTCTCCTTAACTTTTAATGGTTGAACTATTGCATTTTATAGGAAAACATTACATTTCTACTTCTTGACATGGACAATGTTCAATAAGTTAAGTGATGGTAGTAGTTGCTCCACTATTTTTTCACTATTTTTCTACTGATGTTTTTGTTTTTGTCTTTTGTTCTCTGATTGCTATTCTCTAATTGAATTGACAGAGAAGTTAGTAAAATGGAACCAGTTTAGCTTAATAAAACTAAACACCAGTTTGCTCTCTGTAAAAGTTTGGATAAATAATTACTTCAAAATAATTATAAGTTTAAACAATTAAAAACAAGTAAGCACTACTCTTCCCAGCTGATTTTATTGTAAATCATTGAGTCAATTCAAGAGATATTTTTTCACATATAAAGATGCAAGCACTTTCAGGGCTCAAGACTTGTAAAATGTAACAAAACATGATCTTTTGACTAGTTAAAAAAGATACTGTAGAACCTTGATAAAGATAAATCAAGTTGCACATTAACAATGTATTGGGATATTATAATAAATATGGTGAAGGGCACTTTTCTTCTAAGTAGGTAATGAAAAATTGACACTGAAGTTGTGGAGGCCTAGTCATTTACTGTATTTGAAACTCTGGAAAGCCACTTAAACTGGACATTAGTTTTCTATTTAAATAGGGAAAACAATACCTTACATGTTGGCTGTGAGCATGAATTACATAAAGCTCTTAAACAATGCTTAGCATATTTTAGGCCTAAATATACAATACTAGTTATTCTTCTTATTAGCATCTTAATGTATTTATTTAGTGTGTATTACTACATCTTCTGCATTAGAATTGCTTAGTGATTTCTAAAAAATCTTTCTGAGGTACAACTCAGAGATCACAAATTAGAATATTGGGATGTTAGACCTAGAACTTTGACTTTTTAAGAAATATTATTTATGAAATTTTTTATTTATTTTATTGCCTGACTATTTCTACAATGAAGAACACATCTCAGATTTAATAAGATGAATAGAGTGTATGTGATCACAAGGTGATTGTGGCATCTGAATTTTCTAGTTAATCTTGTGAGATTAAGCCTATCATTTTATAGTCTCACAATGTTCCCATTAATATGATCATTTGTATGCTCAGAAATCCATAGTGTAGCCTAACCTTTTCTGTGCTGATATATTGTACTATGGGCACTTAGTAAATCACACGCTAATGAACTATTTTTAAAAATTGTTAAAAATGGTTGTAATATATTAACCTATACTCTGCTAGAGTTAACTTCGAAGGAAAGGAAAAAGCTTTGCTGGTGTTTTTCACTTTTGGTTTATGTTTCCAAGGTATACCTTTATCTTATAGAATCTGCACAAGTAATCCAGGTACTATACCTAACATATAAACTTCTCAGTGTAATATGTGCTCATTTTTTTAGACTGTTCTTTACCAGGCTCTAGGAGGGCTTAATTTTACAGAAGTGTCAATTGAAACAGTTCATATCTATCTTGTGACAGTGGATACCTTTGTCACCTCACTGGGTGGGAGGATCTCAGTTGTGAGGATTGCACAGAATTATCCAATATTTTATAGACCCTTTCATAATGAAATGTAGAAAGCAATCATCCATTAGCATATCTGCACAGGCCCTGGGAACAATTAATGAAATTGCAAGCATTGATTAATCATTCCTTTTGGTTTTAATAGCCAAGAAGTAGTCTGCCTTCACCCAACTTTTGTTTCCTTCCATGCTGATTTTACTATTATTGTTATTAATTTTCTCATTTTTGATTGTTTGTATCAGCTAGCTTCAGCTTTAACTGGCGGAGCCCTCAGAGGCAATTGCATCTAGAAGTGCTCAGCTGCATGTAAAGTCAGCTTATTTTCAGAAAACTGCAGTGCTCAGTTCATGTGTTAATACAGGGAAATCTGGATGTTTCTCTCCTGATGCTCCTCAAGACTTAAAGGTCAGCGGGGAGTTTGAGAAGTTTCTAACGCTGTTCATTTCTCTCCAATTAACTTCAGGTCTAAAACATCGAAGGGGTCTACAGTATTAATTTTAGAGTATTGTCAGTGAAATGGGATTTTATGAGGCCAAACACAGATCAAACTCATTTCAACCTTTTCTAAACCAAGCAGGATGATCCAAGAGGTTAAGTACCTCAGGTTTTGTTCATGCCAGGATATCACTGCTGGTTTTTGAGCAGAAATGTTTTGATCTAAAATCAGTCTTTGAGATAGTCTCAACTACTTCAATGAAAACAACCTTTGTTGAACAGTTGCATGTCACACTCCCTTTTCATAGAGAAGTAAAAGGTAATATCCAGAGAGAATAACTTTTTTGTTCCAAGTCCCATAATTATAACCCCACAGTCCAGATTCTTATCTAGTTACTGTCCTTTTTTTCAGACCAGATTTCCATGAAATCAGATTTTTAAAAAGTCTTATATGCAAAAAGTCTTATCACACAAATAGTTTATGTGCGATTATGAGCCAAGAAGCAGGTATGAGGGTGAAGAGGAGCGAAAGGGAAAGATGGAAAAGCCAATCCAACAACGCTTAATATTGGTCACCGCTGTAATAAACAGTGTCCACAGCCCAAGATTACCTGAGAAGTGCTATCAAGTGTATCTCAACATTGTTCAGACCAGAAATAAGGAACAACAACATGTATCCATCAACTCTCCACCCCCATGGCCAAGGTTAGGTCCTCAGGCTTGAACTCTGCAACTCCAGGTTGCTCATGAGACTGTTCCAACATGGGGTTCACTAACATAAAGGCTCAAAGTGCAGTGTCATCAGAGCCTGGGAATCGGGAGAGAAGCCTGTGGGGAGGGGACAAGGTGATGTATTGTCAGCTAACAGCTGCACAAAGCTGTCTCTACGGAACTAGTTGCTTAAAGAATATAAAAGTGGGGTTGAAAGGACATGAAGTTGTGTCATATCAATTCTCTTCATACAGAGCCCAGTTCAACCTCTGTCCAGCTAGGCTTAGACTCAGTCTCTGATGATTAATATTGGTGTTTAATCTGTCAGTTGTTCATGTCAAAATGGTGCATATTCCTAGCTGGTCCTAAACAATCATGGCAGATGAGGAAATGGCAGAAGTCTTATGCAAATTAGGATATGTGGTGTTACTCGATTTTTGCCTTCATACTGAGATCATCATTCTGCCATGAAAAGAAATCGGATCAGCTAGGTTGGAAATTTAAGGGTTTGGTGTATGGTTTCATTCCTCTGAGATATTTTTTCTTTAAAAAAAAAACTGAGACATGTTTTGCTTTAAGATTTGGGGAACATTTTTTTTAACTTACCTACCGCCAATCAGTTTATTTTGCTTTTCTTATTAATGTTTACCCAGACTCAAAAAATAGAACTGTTTAGTCCTAAGAAATATGATTGCTATGTTACTTATATGGAATATTTATAGAAGCATTTTCTTCTCTTTATACTGGATGGGTATAAAGCAGCTACTAATTACACAAATCAGTAACAAAGTTGGGTAAAAACCTTTCCAGAAGTTCTGATTTTAAAATTTATGCAACAGTTTAATCATAAACATGATTGGTTCTAATTTCATGCTTTCAGATAAAAAGTTTGGTTTTTAAAAACAAATCATACTCTAGTTTCTCTGTAGAAGAGCTACCAGTCTATGCAATATTTTGAAAAATTTAAAAGCTTAAATTTTAAAGATTCTCTCACCTAATTATTGTTGTATATATGATTCAAAATTAGGCCTATAACTGACTAATTGCAGTAACCATCAGTGGGCTGAGAGACACTTTGGCATAGGGAAAAAGAGTATTGCCTTCTTATACCTTCCATTAAACTAAATGTCATATAATTATATTTGAGCTCAAACTGTTTATATAATTTTGAATTCCACTTTATTCAGGTGTTAAGTTGTAATAGTATAAATTTAGATAAACTGAATTTCCTATATTTATATTTAGGCAAGCAGCCAACAGTACTAATTAGGCACCTACTCACTGGGTGTAGTTTCCCATATGGAAACACTCGCATGTGCACACACAGACCCACACAAACTTAGATCCATTTGGAAAAGAAATTGAAGCCAGGAAATTTATACCAGTCAGAAACATATAATATTGCATAATATTAAACAAGATTACAAATATCAGCAAGGAAAGAGGGGGAATGCTACTGACTGAATTTAAGATACCAGTTATGTTTTGTATGCAATTAAAAAATGATGCTTGCTATTCTCATACAGTAACATCTCTGCTCTATTTTAAATGCATAGTGTGTCAGAGGCCCTGCCGTTCTCTGAATACAAACTAACTGATTTTAATATATAGATGTACATTGCAGCACCTCAATAGCTCTTACCACCTAATAATTGTGGGCTCTCAGTCTTCTTTCCAGAATCCCTATTATCTTAATATCTTTGGGAGCCCACAGCAATATCTCATCTGTAATGACTAAGACCCTCACTTCTGTGTATCTTTTGGGCACTACTCAAATTTCCTGAAGCCCAAAGCTACAGGGCCTGTTGTTTCATTCTACCAGAATGAGTATAGCCCCCCTTCTGTGTCTCTCACTTTAGGATGCCCAGTGCAATGAATTCTAGTGGCTTAATATATACATAACTAGTGTCCCAGGAGGTGGGGAGAAAAAGGAGGAGAAGAAATATTCAAAGAAATACTGACCAAATTTACCCAAATGTGATGAGCAAGATAAACCCATAGCCATACAATATTAATGAACTCCAAGATATTTGAAGAAAATTACATTAAGATACATGTAAGCAAATTTCTCAAAACCAGGGATAGAGAGGAAAACTTAAAAGCAGTTGAAAAAAAAAGATGGTTTATGTAGACAGAACAACAACAACAGCAAAAAAAGGATAACAGGAGCTTACCTTTTGGGAAAAAATTGCAATTGAGAAGACAGTAGAGTAAAAATTTTAAAGTGGGAATAAAAAGGACTGTTAATCTAGAATATATACTCAGCAAAATATCTTAGAAAGTAAAATTCAGACATTTTTCCAAATATCTAAAACTGAATAAATTCATCCCAGCAGACTTACTACACAAACGTTCTTCAGGCAGAAGAAACACAATACCAGATGGAAATATGAATCCACACAAAGATATAAAAAAACACTGAAAATGGTAACTGTATCAGTACATGCATAGGCCTTTTTTTCTTAGTAATACTAAGTGTCACTTAGCATTAGTATACTTTAAAGATATTTGATTGTTTAAGCACAATGTTAACAATGTAGTGCGTGGTTTATAATCTAACAGAAGAACCTCAGTTCTCAAATTTAATTCATTCTGGAAAACTGTTCAAGAAGTGATTTGTTCAAAACCCAAATCTTCATTGCCTGAGAAAGCCTTGACTGATTGTATAGGTATCAGCATGAAAGTTTTATTAGTGAATCAAGACCTAACATTTTGTTAGATAACCTATTTTCTATGAACAACTTGGTTGAGAGCCAAATTGTTTGAGAACCAAGATGGTCAAGAACCGAGGCTGCACTGTAGGTAGAAATAAAAGGCATGACAACAATAGTGCAAAGTCCTCAAGGGAACAAATGGAAGTGTAGTAGCATTTTAAGGTTCCTGTAATTTATGTGTAGTGGCATAGTAATGCTTGAAGGTAGACTGGTATAAGTTAAAGATTTATTATATAAACTCTAAGGCAACCACAATAAAATAAAACAAATAAATATAGAAATAAGTTGATAAAGTAGATAAAAACACAGCACAAACTTTCAGCTATGGATTAGCAACATCTGAGGATTTAATATAAAACATAGTGACTATAGTTGATAACACCGTACTGTATAAATTAAATTTGCTGATATTATAACTAAATGCTCATGCACACAGATAAACATGAGAGGTGATAGATATTTTGTGAACTAGATGAGGAGGAATCCTTTTACAATTTATAATATATATATCAGATCACCACAAAGTACACTCTAAATATCTTATAATTTTGTATGTTGATCATACCTATAGCTAAAATAAATAATAGAAAATATTCAACTGAGAAAAAATCAGAAAATAAGTGAAAATAGAATAAAACACGGATAAGACTAACAAGAAAAAGTTGGTATATTTGTTTTTAATTTTTTAAAATATTTTATTTTATTTATTTGTTTTTATTTTTTGAGAGAGGGAAGGGAGGGAAAAAGAGAGGGAGGGAAACATCAATGTGTGGTTGCCTCTCACATGCCCCACCATTGGGGGCCTGGCCCACAACCCAGGCATGTGCCTTGATCAGGAATCAAACCAATGACTCTGCTTCATAGGCTGGCGCTCAGTCTACGGAGTCACACCAGCCAGGGCAAAAGTTGGTATATTTAAACCTAACCATATTAATAATTACATTAGAGATAAATGCTCAAAACACTCCATGTAAAAGGGATTAGCAGGTGGGGTAAAGTAACAAGATGCAGCTACATGCTACTTATAATTAGTGGTGACAAGAGCATGTTTATATAAGTGCTCAGTAGAGAGACTTGCTCTACATTGCTCATTTTTAGGAATTCCAAACTAGACAATATCATTACTGATGCCTCTATTTTTAAGGTGTATTTTCTTTTTCTAAAATTTATTTTAATTGTTGTTCTTGTACAGTTTTCTGTCTTTTGCTCCCATTCCGGCCCTCCGCCCCAGCCCTCCCCACCCCACTCCCATTTCCACCCCCGCTAGTTTTTGTCCATGTGTCCATTATACTTGTTGCTCCAAACCCTTCCCCTTTCCCTCTGAAATTCCCTCCCCTCTCCCCTCTAGTGACTATCAACCCCTTCTCAGTTTCAGTGTCTTCGGTTATATTGTGCTTGTTTTTTTTTTTTTTTTT